>VDFB02045576.1:0-122013 GCA_007258455.2 Sequoia sempervirens | reverse complement strand
CACCTTTAGTTTTTTTGTATGCACTTATTTCTACCTTTTCCCCATACCCAAAGAACAGTCGGCTTCTTTAACAATCCCAAAGGTTATTTAGTGAGGCGCAAGCAGGTCCCCCATTCATTGAATTTCCCATAAGGTTGTTCAGGAGAAGCGTAAGCTTTCATGATCAACAGTTATTTTTTTGGCACGCCCGGTGGGACTGAGTTCTTTCACAGTGTCTGATAATTAGCCTTAAAGAGGCATTTTTTGAAATCAGACTAATAGGAGCGACTAGTAATCTCATGCCCAAAGTCCAAACTAAAGCATCCTCTAGAGGAATTTTTTAGTATTCTCAGTCACCCTCTTTACCCCTAGGAGAAGACGAATCACAGGTTTTGTATCACCTGTCAGAAGCAATAGGGTAAGTAGTGATAGCCCGGAGTCTAAAGTCTTATCTACCACTCCAGATGGTCGAACCTTTCAAATCAAAATACCCATCTACCCAGTCCATAGGACATTATTTCCAATGGCTCTCCAAGGAGCTCCTACCCCTAGAAATTTTATGACTTGGGATAGTGGCAATCTGCTAGTTCCACCTACACCTCTAGATGTGTGGTCTTCCATACCCACCAATGCCCTCTAAGCAATTCCAAAGTTCACCAAAGATGGTGCAGGAGCACCTTGGCTTAACTCCACCTTGTTTGTCAACAATTTTGGCTTGTACCCGACCTTAGCCAAGTCAGGATCTTAGTATGTTTGATTTGGACCTTAGAAGGTCTTGTTAGTGTGGGATGAGTTAGTCATTAGGACTAAATCCACCTTAGGTAATCAATGATGTTAATGTTGTCTATTTTATCTTTGGACAGCATATGTTAGGATACAAAGCATTTAGTGTGTTAAAACTACATCCTTGTTGTTACAAGATGCCAAGAGGCAGTTGAGGAAGTTGATGGTTCGAAGCAAGGAGATTGAGGTCCTAAAATTTAGGATCATAACATAGAGATAAAATGCAAAATGTTGTTGTGGAAGTTGCATGACCGCAGTTGTGGAGTTGCATGTAACTTACTTGTCATTGGGAATCCCTAGAAATCAGGGTAAGTGCTGGATCAGCTTCCTTTGAATGTGGAAAAGGCATAAAAATAGGGATGATGGCTCGTAGAGAGCAGTAAGAAGCATTGTGATCAAATTTTGTTGTGTGGAATAGAAGACAGTTTTAGCAGATTTCTATGTTTTCTGAAAAATCCTGTGTGTTTTGCAAAATAGAGATAGCAAGGCGTTGTATTCACTATTTTATCACTGTATTTGTGTCCATTAGATAGTGTAGAGTAATTTCCAATTCACTTTCAGGTTGCTTAGTGTAGATTTGTTGTTTCCAATTCATAGATTAGAGTGTAGGTTACTTGTTTCCCTTGTTTTGAATAGTTAAGTAAATAAATGGCTCCCCTCTAGACTCTGTCCACGGGATCTTCCTGAGACTAGCAGGAAATGGAAGGGGAGCCACACACTTGTAAATACTTAGCTTTAGGAATCATGTGGAATGAAGCTAGCATTTTGAAAACCAAACCCTAGGCAAGCTCTTGTTACCCGGTTAGGAGTTTGGTAGAGAAAAGCTGAGAACTTAGGCAGGGGAAAGGTATTACTGTACGGTATTTGTATGGTTTCAGGTGAAGTAAGACAGGATCCTCACATGCCATAAAGATTGAAGCATCAATCAATCCATTGGTAGTAGCTTTGTAGGAGGAAACAGTGAAACCCTAGAAGATAGGTCAATTAGCCCTTCAATCCAAGATTATAGGAAACCACTGTACGGAGTATACAGGGGTCTGAAACCCTATGAAAGATTTAAAAGCCTGAAAAGGGTGTCAGGAAATGTAATTTGTTTGCTAGGTCATTTGGAGAATTTGGGCAGAAAAAGCCAAAGAGTGACTGGTAAGGGCTAGTAGAAAATAAGCCCCCTCAAGACAAAATCTAGAGATCGGTAAGAGTGAAGACAGTAGAACCTCCAAGATGTATTCCATTGGTGGTGAAATGCATCGAAACAGAGTTCCTAACACCCCTGCAAAGAGTTCAAGTCAGATGGTGAAGAAGACACTTAGATTCTTCTAGGTGTTGAGAAGAAGTTTGCAGATACAAAAGGTGTTGGTCTTCCAAAGGTAAAGCACAAGTGGAGAACTCTTTGAGAAGAGTTGGAACAGGACTAGGATAGTCTTTTAAGCTCAACAAGAACCCTTGGTAGCAGGTTCCAGGCAGGATATGGTGAAAAGTCTTCTAGAAGATAGTGCAAGCAACCTTTGGCATCATCATACACCATATTGGTATCAGAGCAACGTTTGATTCAAGGCTTGTGATTGATGTTGCAGCCCACTGAGTCAGTAGGAGAGAACACACCAGAGGAAAGAACCATGGTGACTAATGTTGAGTTGGCTAAAAAGGTAGAAGAGCAAGAGGAAGATAACCGGTTGCTAAGAGAGAGGTTATCTCAAGTGGAGAAGCTCTTGGATGAAGTCCATGAGACAGTAGATAATGTGAAGGACAAGATAAAGAAAAAGGAAGAGCAAGAAGCCAAGGAAAAAGAAGAGGATTTGGAGGAGGAAGCTCCAAAGCCTGACCCTGTTCTTGCTGAAGAACCATTCTTGAAGACATTGCAAGCCTTAAGTGGTAAAGCATTCGAGGGTGTGCTACTTTTCAGTGGACAAATGGACCCTGATTCAGTTGTAGACTGGATTGAGAGCATTGAAAATCACTTTGAGTGTGATGGTATAATAGAGGCCCAAAAGGTAAAAGTGGCCAAGTCAAGGTTGAGAGGAGCAGCTCTCACATGGTGGAAGTTTGTACAATCTAAAAGAGAGAAGGAAGGCAAAGGTCCTATAGTTTCATGGAGAGGAATGGTAACTAAGATAAGGCAGACCTATCTCCCTGATGACTATGAAGTTAGTTGCATAGGAGAAGACACAATCTAAGGCAGAAAGATATGGATGTTCAAACATACACAGAGGAATTCCAAAAATTGTGCCTTAGATCAAAGGTGGTTGAAGATGAGAGCATCAAGCTAGCAAGGTACCTAAATGGACTCAAGTGGTCTATCGAAGAAGACATGAGTTTAGTAAACTTCAAAACAGTCTGCCAATGCTATCAAATGGCTTTGAAGATAGAGGAGAAAGGCAAAAAGAAGCAAGATCAAAACCCCAAAAGCAGAGGTAAAGGGAAAGATAACAGAGGACAAAGAGGTAGTTATAGTGGAAGAAGTTCATAACCAAGAGCCCAAGGAGAAGTAAAATACTCTGAACAGCAAGAAGGAAGTTCTAGTAGAGGTGGTAGAGGAAGAGGTTTCAGCTCCAGAGGAAGAAGTGGTGGACAAGGAAGAGGCAGCTACTTCACCAACATGAAATGTTACCACTGCAACCAATTGGAACACCCGGCCTATAGATGTCCAAAGAAAGGTAGCACTTCTCATGGAGGAGATAAGAGGACTAATCTGATTCAAGATGAGACAGTTGCAGCAGATAAACACCCTGAGGTACCATTGAATTCAGAAGAAGGTGAGAACCTCATGATGAGGAGGAATTTGATCAAAGAACCAATTAAAGAAGAGCCAAGCCAAAAGAGGTCCTTGTTTAGGATAAAGTGCAAGATGATGGGGAAAGTGTGTAAGGTCATCATTGACTCAGGTTCTACTGACAATATTGTGTCAGAGGAGGCAGTCAGCAAGCTGAAGTTGACAAGGATACCCCACAACAATCCTTACAAGGTCACATGGCTCAATAAGGGTCAGCATGTCTTGGTGAATGAACAAGCACGGGTGGAGTTCTCAATTAGTAGGTACAAGGACAAAGTTTTGTGTGGTGTGTTACCTATGGATGCATGCCACTTGCTCCTAGGTAGGCCATGGCAATTTGACTGCCAAGCTGTGCATGATGGAGCTAAGAATTCATATACTTTCAAGAAAGATAATGTAACCTTCAAAATTCAGTCTTTACTAGAAGATACAGAGGTGCAGACAGCAGGTTCTAAGCTGCTTATGGTTGGTGAAAAAGAGTTCTTGGAAGCCTTGGAAGAAGGAGAAAGAGTTAGCTATGCAGTGATGATTAAGCCAAGAGAGGTGAACAAAGAGAAAGCAGCTGAAAAGCAAGAATTACCCAAGGAGATACAGGAATTGTTGCAGACCTATGAAGGCATAATAAGTAGTGGTCAACCAGCAACATTACCTCCTAAAAGAGCCATAAGTCATAGGATAGACTTGATACCAGGAGCCACCCTTCCAAACAAAGTAGCTTACAAGATGACACCTCAGCAAAATGAGGAAATAGCTAGGCAGATTCAAGAACTTCTTGACCAAGGTCTCATTAGGAAAAGCATTAGTCCATGTGCAGTACCCACTGTCTTAGCACCTAAAAAGGGAGGAGAATGGAGGCTTTGTACCGATTCCAGGGCAATAAACAAGATAACCATCAGGTATAGGTTTCCCATCCCTAGGATCGGAAGATCTCATGGATTGTCTTAGGTGAAGCTAGTACTGCATACCAAGATAGATTTAAAGAGTGGTTATCACCAAATTAGATACATGAGGGAGATGGAGCAAAACACTTCAAAACCAACGAGGGTCTCTCATGAGTGGCTGAAGGTCTACTACTGTCTAATTTTTCCTCCACATCTAAGGAGACTCATGAATGAAATCCCTCAAAGACTATACATTGAAAATTTGTAGTAGTGTATCTTGATGATATCAGTCTATAAAGCGTAACGAAGAGAAGAGCACCTCCAACATATAGAGTTGATTTTCAAGAAGCTGTAGGAGCAGAAGCTGATGATCAATCTGGAAAAGTGTGAGTTCATCAAAACAGAGTTGGTGTACCTTGGATTTGTGCTATCACATGGCAACTTGAAGATGGACAGCAGCAAAGTGGAAGACATCCTCAATTGGCCTACTCCAAAGACAGCAATAGAGGTAAGAAGCTTCCATGGTCTTGTTCTCGTAAGACATAAAATTCATAAGACGCTTTAGTGTTATTTTGTGCTCCTATGTTGGATACCATTAAAGAGGAATGAAAACCAAGTTTACAGGGCTGAATGGCCAAGCTAACAACAAGAGTTTTAGTTGTTGAAGGAAAAGATAGCTACCTTAACCCCGCTTTGCGTTACCAAGCTTTGAGAAGCTATTCACCATTGAATGTGATGCGCCAATGTAGCTATCGGAGCTTACTCATCAAGAGGGCAAACCTGCGGCTTTTCATTCAGAGAAGTTAAGGAAGCCAAGAAGAAGTATTCTTCTTATGACCTTGAGATGTATGCATTGGTCCAAGCTTTAAGGAAGTGGAGGCACTACTTGCTTCCCAAGGAATTCATTGTGTATTCAGACAACCAAGCACTCAGTTTCCTGAATTCACAAGAGAAGTTGAGTCACAAGCACATGAAATGGGTGGAGTACTTGCAAGCTTACACTTTCAATATCAAGCACAAGAAAGGAGCTCTCAACAAGGTGGCAGATGCCTTGAGCAGAAGAGTCCTCACAATTCAAGAAATTCAGTTGAAGAGCATGGGAATAGATCACTTCAAAGATCTATATGCAGATGATGAAGACTTTGCAGAAATTTATAAGGTATGTGCTGAATACAAGAATCATTTCCATAGAAAATATGTTGAATATACCTTGCAAAGTGATCTTTTGTTTAAAGGAAATCAACTATGTTTTCCTAGAGGTTCTATTAGAGAGAACTTGATACAAGAAAAGCATAATGGTGCATTGAGTGGTCATTTTTGGATCACCAAAACTCAGGAACTGGTTCAAAGGTTTTACTATTGGCCAAAGATGAACCTAGATGTCAGAAGGTACGTGGAGAGTTGTGTGGTATGTCAAAAGGTCAAGGGCACTTCCTCAAATGCAGGCCTATACCAGCCACTGCCTATCCTTTCTCGGCCACGGGAATGCTTGAGCATGGACTTTGTAGTTGGTTTACCCAAGACAAAGCAAGGTATGGACAGTGTTTATGTGGTTGTAGACAGATTCAGCAAAATGGCTCACTTTGTGCCCTGCAAAACAACCAATGATGCCAGTCAAATAGCCTCTCTTTTCTTTAAGGAGATAGTAAGGATTCATGGCTTACCAATCAGCATTGTATCAGATAGAGATACTAAGTTTATGAGTCATTTTTGGAAGACTCTTTGGAAAAGAATGGGCACCAATTTGTCCTTTGGATCTGCATACCATCCCCAAACTGATGGTCAAACCGAAGTTGTGAATAGGACACTTGGAAATCTCGTAAGATGCTTGACCAAGGAGTATGGTCAATAATGGGATCAGATTATTGGGCAAGCTAAGTATGCCTACAATGATAATGTCAATAGATCAACAGGGAAGAGTCCCTTTGAAATCGTTTATGGATTACATCCTAGAGGTGTTTATGAGCTAAGAGAGTTGAAGGATGGAGTCAAAGGAAGTGGATATGCTGATGACTTTGCTTATGCAATGCAAGAGATCCATGAGACTGTCAGAAAAACATTGGCAGAAAATACCATGAAGCATAAAACTAAGGTGGATGAGCATAGGAAAGAGGTTCAATTCAATGTTGGTGATTTGGTGATGGTGCATTTGAACAAGTCTAGACTGCAGAAAGGAGTTCCTCATAATCTACAAATGAAGAGGATAGGTCCCTGTCCTATCTTAGAGAAGTATGGAAGTAATGCTTTCAAGGTGCAATTACCGGATGACAGTGGACTGTCCCCTATTTTTAATGTTGCAAACCTAGTCCATTACAAAGGACCACCACCAAACATGGATCAGACCATCCAAGAAGTCATCCAAGATGTGGAAGAACTCAAACTGCCCCCTGCTACAGTCAAGCAAGCTGATAAGATTTCGGATACCAGGGTCTACAAGAGGACTAGGACCAAAGAGTATAAAGAACATCTGATTAGGAGGCATGGACAACCTGATGCATATGCAGTATGGGTCAAGGAGGCAGAGTTCAAGAAGTTGGGCATTGATCTCAACTTGCTCAATCCAAGGGTGGATTGAAATTTTATGTTTTGGGGAGGATGGTGCAGGAGCACCTTGGCTTAACTCCACCTTGTTTGTCAACAATTTTGGCTTGTACTTGACCTTAGCCAAGTCAGGATCTTAGTATGTTTAATTTGGACCTTAGAAGGTCTTGTTAGTGTGGGCTGAGTTAGTCATTAGGACTAAATCCATCTTAGGTAATCAATGATGTTAATGTTGTCTATTTTAGCTTTGGACAACATATGTTAGGATACAAAGCATTTAGTGTGTTAAAACTACATCCTTGTTGTTAGAAGATTCCAAGAGGCAGTTGAGGAAGTTGATGGTTCGAAGCAAGGAGATTGAGGTCCTAAAATTTAGGATCATAACATAGAGATAAGTTGCAAAATGTTGTTGTGGAAGTTGCATGACCGTAGTTGTGGAGTTGCATGTAACTTACTTGTCATTGGGAATCCCTAGAAATTAGGGTAAGTGCTCGATCAGCTTCCTTTGAATGTGGAAAATGCATCAAAATAGGGATGATGGCTCGTAGAGAGCAGTAAGAAGCATTGTGATCAAATTTTGTTGTGTGGAATAGAAGACAGTTTTAGCAGATTTCTGTGTTTTCTGAAAAATCTTGTGTGTTTTGCAAAACAGAGATAGCAAGGCATTGTATTCACTGTTTTATCACTGTATTTGTGTCCATTAGATAGTGTAGACTAATTTCCAATTTTCTTTCAGGTTGCTTAGTGTATATTTGTTGTTTCCAATTCATAGATTAGAGTGTAGGTTACTTGTTTCCCTTGTTTTGAACAGTTAAGTAAATAAATGGCTCCCCTCTAGACTCTGTCCACAGGATATTCCTGAGACTAGCAGGAAATGGAAGGGGATCCACACACTTGTAAATACTTAGCTTTAGGAATCATGTGGAATGAAGCTAGCATTTTGAAAACCAAACCCTAGGCGAGCTCTTGTTACCCGGTTAGGAGTTTGGTAGAGAAAAGTTGAGAACTTAGGCAGGGGAAAGGTATTATTGTACGGTATTTGTACGGTTTCAGGTGAAGTAAGACAGGATCCTCACATGCCATAAAGATTGAAGCATCAATCAATCCATTGGCAGTAGCTTTGTAGGAGGAAACAGTGAAACCCTAGAAGATAGGTCAATTAGCCCTTCAATCCAAGATTATAGGAAACCACTGTATGGAGTATACAGGGGTCTGAAACCCTATGAAAGATTTAAAAGCTTGAAAAGGGTGTCAGGAAATGTAATTTGTTTGCTAGGTCATTTGGAGAATTTGGGCAGAAAAAGCCAAAGAGTGATTGGTAAGGGCTAGTAGAAACTAGGCCCCCTCAAGACAAAATCTAGAGATCGGTAAGAGTGAAGAAAGTAGAACCTCCAAGATGTATTCCATTGGTGGTGAAATGCATTGAAACAGAGTTCCTAATACCCCTGCAAAGAGTTCAAGTCAGATGGTGAAGAAGACACTTAGATTCTTCTAGGTGTTGAGAAGAAGTTTGCAGATACAAAAGGTGTTGGTCTTCCAAAGGTAAAGCACAAGTGGAGAAATCTTTGAGAAGAGTTGGAACAGGACTAGGATAGTCTTTTAAGCTCAACAAGAACCCTTGGTAGCAGGTTCCAGGTAGGAGACAGTGAGAATTCTTCTAGAAGATAGTGCAAGCAACCTTTGGCATCATCATACACCAAAAGAGGATTTTAAAACACCTTCCAAGCACCATTAAGACATAGCAGAGGTTTGTAGGGTTCACAACATCACAAAGAAAAATATCACCCTCAAAATGTTAGTTGCATATTTCAAAGGGAAGGCTCAAGACTAGTATAGATCCCTGGCTCCCAATACCATCTGATCTTGGGATGGCCTCAGAGACAAGCTTTTTCACTGCTTCTCGAAGAAGGGAGACCGCTCATCCTTATTGCAGCAGTTGATCATAATCAAGAGAGCTTCGCAAGAGGCCACAACAAACTTTAACACCAAGTTCCATAAAACTTGGCAAAGGATCCTTGTGATAGCTAGGCCTCTGGCAACCATGGCATTCATGTTCTATTTGAAGGCCTTCAACTTGGATATCACGATCATGGTCCAATCGCTCAGAGGAGATACATTTCCTGATGCATATGATTTGGTTGTACGAGCAAAGAAAAATTTAATAGATGTAGGGAAGCTTCCACCACGGTCGTCGATGCCAATGTCCAGAGAAAGCTCTGGCGGAACCCAGGAGGAAGTAACTCCCAACACCTCTACTTCCCTCCCTTGCCCATCGGTTGCACGACCACCTTCAATGTATGTGTACCCAAATGCACAACCAAGCACGTCGAGCTTCTCTTCGTTGGTTGCAGATGTCAGCAACATGAAGAATGTAATGAGGACTTTCACAAATGAGCTAGTCGTTATTCAAGGTTAGCAAGTAGTGTCTCCAAAACCCCCCACACAAAATTATTGAGGAGGGAGGCCACCTTTCCAGCATAACACATACCAAGGAGCTCCGAGGGGAGGTAATCAGCTGCAAGCATCAGGGCAGATGGTCCCAGTGACCATCCTATTTCAAATAGTGAAAACTAGCACGAGCAAGGACTTGATCCCAAGACAAAATAATTTGGAAAAAGATGCAAACGCATGTTGTTTCCCGTGCAACGACGCTCATATGCCCCAAAATTATCCACTAAAAAATCTGCAATAGAAGGTGGAAAAATAAATAAGTCAAATAACTCCTTCAGATCCCGAAAGTTAGCAGTCCCCTGGGAGTGTGAGTGCCAAATTTAGTGCTCAGATGCAGGAAATAGCCCTAGAGCAAGAATTGGATATCTCCCCCGACCAAGCACTCTTTTCTTGGATGGAGGGAGAAGACTCAGTGTTCACTAATGAATTTATGACTGCGAGAACACTGCAAGTACAGTCAGACTATAATACCATATCTACTAGACAAGGTTCACCAAAGAATACGTGTCACATGTACCAATGAAACCACTTGCTTAGAAACCACAACAACCCTAGTCGCAAGTATAGTAAGCTTCGTAGATGAAACAAACTCAACAGTCAAAGGTGCTACCATTTCCACCAAAAGCCACATATAAGGTTCCCATTCTGCCTGTGGTAGACCAACCCTTTCCTAAGGTAAGAAAAGCACCCCTGTTCAAATCAAAGGTCTCAACAATCAGAACGCTTAATGTGGTGGAGCATTTAAAGAAGGCTCCCACTAATGTATCCATGTGGGATGTCTTATCAATACTGGAGCAGAAGACTTTGCTTTAAGAAGAGTTGAATAGGGAGAAGCAAACTCCACCACCAAACCCAATCCCGTCGCACAATCAAGATAAGAGAAAAAGGCCCACGTCAAACCCCCAATCCTCTGGGGTAGCAACATATGTGAATATGATGGACAAAACAAATGTAAAAGTAGTAAGCCAAAACCTACCCCTTTCTTCGTAACACTTATCATAGGGGATAAGTTATTGCACAATAATATGATAGATTCAAGGGCCAGCACTACACTCATGCCCAAGCTAGTGGTCGGCGCTCTAAACTTAAAATATGAGCCCCTCGACAAAGGAATTAAGTAGTTATACGGAACAAAGATATCGACCATTAGTCATATTAAAGACCTCTCTTTGACCTTGTTTTCCTATCTGAGAAAAACCATTACCCAAGAAGTGGTCATAATTGACATTCCCTTGCCTATAGAATGTGCCTATCAAGGGATTTCATAGCAAATCTTGGCGAATACCTAGTGCTTGACTAGTCTCGCTTAATATTACAAACCAACCATGGAGCAAAGATGAAAATCCTATCTAAACCTTTACATCCCAAACATATCACAGAGGATGTAGTGCTGAGTTTTGAGGCAGCGCATACCTCTTTTTCCAAGAAGGATATGTATTGCATGGATATGTTGGAAGAAGAAGAGACCACAAGTGATTGGACCCCCGAATAAGAGGTCCTACTCAACAAATTTATTGATTTCAACCTGTTTGGAAACTCTCATGCTACCAGTCTAGGCACTTATTTAATTTTTGATGAGGATGAGACCCTCCCAAATTTGGTCAAGGAGCAAGAGAAACCAAGTGAATTGGGTGACAACAACTTTTGGACATTGCATTTTGATGGTGCCAAGTGTAAAGCTGGATTTGGAGCCAACATCTATCTTTTATCTCCAACCAAGTTGGAGACCCTTAGAGCTTTCCGCTTTGAGTTTCCATGTTCAAAAAATGATGTAGAATATGAGGGATTGGTTCATGGTTTGACTCTAATAGAGTGAATGGGCATAAAAGGGATATAGGTGTTTGGAGATTCTAAGGTGGTTGTAAGCCAGATCTAAGAACAAGCAACTACCAAAAACATGAGGATGTGGTCCTACCGATATAGAGTATGCGACCTAATTAAAAGGTTGAAGGCTTTTAATATCCAGGTCATCTTGAGGTCTCAAAACTCTACTGCGAATAAAATGGCTTTAGATAGATCGCAATTATATCTAACCTCCAAATAAATCAAGAACCAACATGCAGTGCATACTATCATCCGATCGTTTATCCCCGATAATGACCAAAATTGGCAGGTCTTCGAAGATGATGCCCAAATTGCTACTTTCTTATGACAATCAGGAGATTTTTTTGATTAGTTACAACCTAGCTCTGAAGGGGCAGGTGAAGAACAAGTGATCCAACTCAAAAGCAATAAGCTCCCACAAGGCTTAATCACTCTTGAGAACCTCCTTGACTATGAAGATGCGAGAAACAACAAACAAAGATTCACAAATGACAAGGAGGACTATGAGGACCTCGATGTCGGAGATGGCAGGAAGCTCAAGGTCGGGAGGAACGTGTCACAAGAAGACAAGGAGAGATTGAGAGACTTTTGTGTTAAGTACAATGAGGTCATGGCTTGGACATACAATGATCTCAATGGGTATGATCTTAGCATAATCCAACACACTATTGACTTGGTCGAGGGATCCAAGCCCATCTAATAGAAGCAAAGGATAGTCAACCCAAAGGTATAATCCTTAATGGCACAAGAGCTTACAAAGTTGATCGAATCAAATATCATATACCCAATCAAGCACTCCACTTGAGTGTCCAATATGGTCCAAGTCCAAAAAAATAATGGTGACATATTTGTGGACTTTTGAGACTTGAATAAAGCCTCATTAAAGAACCACTACCCTTTTCCTTCAATGGAACAAATCTTATAAACCGTAGCTGGGTCAAAAATGTTCTCATTGCTCGATGGATTTTTAGGCTAAAACTAAGTTTACGTGAAGGAGGAAGAACACAAAACGATGTTCACCACCAAGTGGGGGACATTCGCATATGCAAAAATTCCCTTCAAACTCTCTAATGTGGGTGCACCTTTCAACATGCGATGGATGCCACTTCTAAGGGACTAATCAAAAAGATAATCCTGATATACCTAGATGACCTAACCATATTTTCAAAATCAAAAGATGATCATTTTGATCATCTGGAAATGGTTTTCCAGAAGTCCCAAAAGTTCAAGATTTCTTTAAATCCCAAAAATGTGTATTCGGAGTATCGTAAGGAAAATTGCTTGGCTTCATGGTATCTAAAGAAGGGATAGCCATAGGCCCTGAAAGGGTGAAGGCTATAACAAAATTACCGCTACCTGTTAATCATAAAGGGTTATAGTCTTTCTTAGGGAATATTAACTTTGTGAGTTGATTCATTTCAGATTTCGCAAGAATTGAGAGACTTATCACACTAATGCTAAAGAAAGGCTTAGCATTCAAATGGATCCAGGAAGGAAAACTCACCTTTCAAAATATTACGTTTATAGTAGCCAACATAGCATAGCCTTTGTGCTCATGCAAAAGGGCGAGGAGCAAAGTGGGGAACACCCTATTGATTTTCACTCTAGAACCTTGAGAGGGTATGAAATTAGATATAATTTAATAGAAAAGTAGGCATTTTCCATTGTCAAAACCCTCAAAAATTTCTGACATTTGGTCTCAGCCAGTAAAAGTATAGTCCTCGTCACCCATCCTAGTGTTAGGGAATACATCATAGAAGGTGAAATCACTGAGAAAAGGGTGAACTGCATCACTAAGCTCCTAGAGTATGATGTTAACATTCAACCAACAAATCTAGTTAGAGGAAGAGGCCTATGTGATTATCTCATGCACAAGCTTGACCCCAAGGCAGAAGAGGAGGCCAACCAAGTCTATGCAAAACAATTTAAATCGGATGAGTCTTGGGTGGCTGATCAGGTGGGATTCATGTAGACTGACCGATACCCACCCAACATCCTGCCACACAAGAAAAGATACTATAGGATTGAGGGCGTCAGGTATGTACTAGTTGAAGACATTCTTTTTAAAATTAATTATGATGGAGTGCTCCTTCATTGTGTGGACAAGCCACAAGTCAAGAGAATTCTAAATGAATTTCACAATGACTCAAAAGGTGGACATTTCTTTGCCAAGACCACCACCTTGAAAATCATACGGGTTGCATACTACTAGCCCATGTTGTTCTCTGAAGCTCACCATCTAGTGAGAAGGTGCACTCAATGCCAATATTTTATTGGCATGCGAAAGAAATCTACCATGCCCTTAATCTCGATCATGGTTGAGGAACCCTTCACATAGTGGGGTTTGGATTTCATCAAGATGATAAATCCCCCATATAGCTCAAGATACAAATGGATTCTCACAACTACCAATTGCTACTGAAACAAAAATCGTCAACTTTCTTGAGGAGTTGGTGGCAAGGTTCAGTTCCCCAAAGACCATCATCTCAAATAATGCATGAGCCTTTGTAGGTGCTAGGATGTCAAACTTCGCTCTCAAGCATAGGGTTTATCTCAAGACTTTGTCGAACTACTACTCGCAAGGGAATGAACTGGAACAATCCACCAACAAGAACCTAATCAAACTAATCAAAGGTATCAGGTCATAACATCAAAGAGAATGACACAAGCATCTACGAACAACCTTATGGGAAAATTGTATTACTCCTTAGCATATTCTAAAAGCCTCTCCCTATGAGTTGGTGTATAGGAAGGAAGTAATCTTACCCATTTCAATGGAGATCCTAGTGTTGCAACTGCTAAAGTCCTTAGAGGTTGAATAAAATAGTAGGATGGAAGTTGTAGTGTAGAAAAATGTATCCCTTTACATTTTCACACTTGTTTCGGCCCTCCTTGTGGATTTTGGCTTAATGTTGCCTTGATTTAATGTTGTAATGTGGATAACACATTCACATTAGGTCTTGGGCCTTTGTCAACTAATGGAATTTAATGGTGCCTTGCTAAAGTGTTGTGAAGTGTGGTAACACACTTTCACACTTTCATAGGGTTTTATCAAATAATTAAACATAATAAACTTATTTTTAATTGAAATCAACTTTAATCTTTCCTTATTTGGAGAGTTGTAAAGTGTTGTAACACACTTTTACACTTTTCTAGGCTTTCCATTAAAAATTGGGCTTTCTCATGCTTTAATTAGCCCTATTTTTCATCCACAAGCCTCATTTATTACATGTTTTCGAGGATAATCTTGACACCAATATTTGACCAATCATAATTCAAGTGTTTATGGCTTGTGTGGCCTAGATTTAATGATCTGGGACTCATTCACCACTTTGGGCGAATGTGTCCCACCTAGTTTTTTGGGTCCCAAACCTACTTTTACACCTTTCTAAGCACTTTTTGATTTTTGGTCCTATACATTATGTCTGATGGGACTCATTGACCACCTTGGGAAAATGAGTCTCGTGTGGCCAAAAATCAAAATGAATTCAAAGTTTTTGTGGGATTTTATTCTCCTAGATCTAATGTTGGATTATAGTGTTGTAATTTTAGGAATTCTTGCATAATTAAGTATAAATACAAGGTTCTTTCACTCATTTTCACCCAAGACTTTTGTGAGAGAATTCATAATAGAAAATTTAGTTCACAAGAGCATTCAGGTGTCTTCAAGGGCAGAATTCTTCATCAATTGTTGTAGCAATTCAAGATCCACTATCATGTCAAGCATATCAAGCATCAAGCATGTTATTGAGCTAGTCTTGTGATGGAGCATTGAAGATCCAATACCAAGCATTGTTCTATTCCTATTGTCAAATATCAAGATCTACATCCTTCATGGCCATTTCATGTTAAGTTGCAGATTTACAAGACAACATCTACAAGGCATCATTCAAGGTATCATTTTGCATGATTAATGTTCTTTGTTTCATGCTTCATACCTTCATTTCATTGTCTCATCATTTGTTTTAATTACCTACAAGGTGTTTGACCAAGGCAAACCCCTATTTACTAACAATCAACAAGTGTTCTCCTCTTTACATGTGTGATTGTAGATCTAGGCTTCTTGAATCTTGAAAAATCATTGAATATTAGGTTACAAGATTGTTGGGGTTGTCTCCCCATTTGCAAGGTCATAATCTTCATTAAAATAATCATCTACAACCCCGAAATCAAAGTTTCAAATCTGGGAACTTGGACGAGAAAATTGAGCAAACTAAGAAGAGTGGATTAAGACTTTGAATTTCTAGAAAGTTCGAACTGGACTCATTCACCACAAGTGACGAATGAGTCCCAGTGTAGGATTTTTTCAAAGATCTTTGTAGATTTGGATACCCATTTGGCTGAAGTTTGAACACGTGCAAAGACCCAAATCTGGGACTGATTCACCCAGAATGGCGAATGAAT
This sequence comes from Sequoia sempervirens, assembly GCA_007258455.2. Lineage (NCBI taxonomy): Eukaryota > Viridiplantae > Streptophyta > Pinopsida > Cupressales > Cupressaceae > Sequoia > Sequoia sempervirens. The sequence continues at coordinate 106,380 of VDFB02045576.1, read as the reverse complement.
CCCACTAAGCCAAAAAATTAGGTTTTTAAGGATTTTAGAGCTCCATTTCATCTCTAACAAGTTTCTAGGTTCACACTTTTTGTTTTACAATTCTTTGTTATGCTTTGTTTACATTTCTAAGTCATTTAGTAAAGCATTGCATCAAACTAGGTTTTGCATTTCATTATCTTTTTCCAAGTTTAAACTTGGTGGTGAACCCCTCTTGTAATCTGAATTCTTACCCTAGGATATCCTTCTAGTATATCTCTTGCCTCTATTCCATTCTTGGGGTGAGATCTCTAGGGAATTATTTAATGTTAGTTGGAGAAAAGTGATTTTCTATGTCCTAAACCATAAGAGAATCCATTTTTCAACCAATAATTTTGGTGAACTTGCATTTAGAATACTTTGAAATTTGATTTAGAGTCCATCATCATCCTATATTTAGCTTGCATTAACTTTTCATTAGGGTTTTCATTAGTTAAAATCATATAAAATCTGTATTTTCACTTAGGATATACATCATAAAACATAAAAAGCAGAAAAATCCATTCAAAATCTCTAAATTTTTTGAAAAAAATCCCTTTTGGGACTCATTCACCACCTTGGGAAAATCAGTCCTAGTGCACCCCTGAAACTGCCTTTTACAACACTGAAAACCTTGTTTCTACACTTCTATTTGCTACCATTAACTATCTGTTTCAGTTGGTTAAGTTTTTGTTACATGCACTTCACTAAATCTAGCTTAAATTAGTTCATTTCATGCATTGCTCAATTTCAAATTTGTGTTTACAACATTTCATCTTCTAAGTTTTTGCATAGTGTAATCAACACATTACCTTGTTTCACATATGAAAATTGCATTTAAACATTTCACTTTAGGTCATTGAATTGCACTTTATTTACTTTCCATAATAGCATGTTTTTTTTCAAGAGATGTGGCTTTGATATGGTTAAAAATGGATTGCAGAAGTACAACATCCCCTCTTATGAGTTCACTTTAGTGTACAACAATGAGGTCATTAAGAAACATGTTAGTCATCTTTCTACTATCTTTCATTGTTATGATCAAACCATTGACGCAATCCTTAATATTACATTACCTATTGGTGAGGATGGTATGATACAAGAGGATGCAAGCGTAGACAATCATAAAAATCATACTTGTTCTTCTCCCGATACCTCTCCTATTAGTGACGAAGATATCTTGGTGAAAGAAGATACAAGCATTAAGGGTCTTGATTTCCCCTCTCCTCTTCCCTCTTTGGAAGATATTAGAAAACAAGAAGATGAGATCATAGAAACATTTGTAAACATCACCTTACCTAGTCTCCATTCATCCCTTGCTTGTGAGAATATTTTAGCAAAAGAGAATGATATCATAGAGAGCCATGCCAATCAACATTTTCCTTCTCCTAATATCCCTCCTTGATGCGAAGAGGATAGGTTAGTGTTAGAAGATGCACCTATTGAGGGTCATGAGAATATTTCTCCTCCCTTCCCTAATGCCCCTACCATTTGGGAAGATCTATTTGGTAAGCATGAAAATCATAGTTGTCATCCTCTTGATGCCTCTCCTATTGGTGATGAAGCTACTTTACAAAAGCTAACCATGGAAAGTGATGAACATATTACAAGCTCTCCTACTCGAGTAGATAGTATGCCACAAGATAATGAGACCTTAGGGAAAACAAACAATCAAATAGAGCCTTCTCCTAATAACCCCACTATTGATAATCAAGAAAATACAACCATTCATCATTCTCGTACTTGTGATGAAGTCATTTTAGAAGAACCAATTCTCGAATGTCAAGAACATTAGGTTTGTAGTTCTCCTAAAACTCTCCTCCTAGGGAGGATATCATGGTGCAATAAAAGGATAACACTGACAATAACATAGTGTCCTTAGAAGAAGATGATGAGGAAACATTAGGCTCTCCTTCACTAAGCGATAATATTATTCAACCTCAACTCATCCTTTACCCACCTTCACACAAATCTCAAACTCAAAATAAACCTGAATTTATCCTTTAGCCACCTAAGAATAATGTGTCGCAACAACCAAGTCATAATACTATTGCTCATACATATAACACTAGAAACAATCTGCAACCAAGACAACCAACCCCAACAACCTTACCTTTTCCTAATCCTATCTTACCCACTCCTCCTCGTTTGCCTTCGCATAGTGGGAAGGAATATGATCTTGTTGAACAACTTAAGAATACTCCTACAAAGATATGCCTATGGGACCTAATTATCACACTATGCTTCAAACATCTTTACAACAAGTTTCTATCCCTTCTAATACACAACTGAATGACACAACAACAATGATTCAAGGAATAAATGTTGACATTGTTTTCCACCAAAGTGAACTCCCCCCTTTGGAAGTACAAAAAAAAATGATGCTTTCATGGTATTAGTTCAATATAAAAGAATAGGGATAAAGTGAAACCTCATTGACAATGGCTTTTCCCTCAATGTTTGTAGCATAAACCTTTTGGATAGGCTTCGTGTGGATAAATCAAAAATTCCACTTGCCTATTTATCTATTAGTGGATTTGACAATGTAGGAAAGAAACCGCTCGGTGTGATTACTTTTCCTATTATAGTTGGGAAGGCCACATTAGAAACACCAATCCATGTTATGACTCATGATCTTTCATCCAATCTACTTTTAGGAAGGCCATGGATTCATGCAATGAATGGCATGCCTTCTACTCTTCATTGTAAAATGAAGTATATTTACAACAACAAAGTATACACACTCTAAGTGGACCCTGGCCCAAACAGTTGTTTAAACATTGAGAAAAGCAAGGAAAATCCTTTGGCAACTTTAACACCAACCACACAAATAGAACCCATGCAACAAAAAGACAAAGAAAAACAAATTGAAGAAGTCACAAAGCTATTAGAAGATGATTTGGGTTTGTTAAACTTTGAACCAACATTCATGGAAGAATACAAGATCATACATAAAGACTCTGACAAGGGAAAAGAGAAAGTGGTAATGTCGACACAAAATTCAGAAGACCCTTTGAAAGCATCCACCTCCACTACTTTAGAACAAAAGACAATAGATTACACAACAAACTTTGATGAACTCAACCATGAAAAATCACCGAATCCAAAAGAGATGAAGAAACTTTATGGAAAAGGTTATGAACATATGAAACAACTTGGATATAGTGGAAAAGGATGTGGTGCTAGAGAACAAGGCATCCATGTCCTTGTAGAGCCTAACACACAAGAAACAACTCATGGTCTTGGTTATTTTCCTTTAATAGAAATAAGCCCATCAAACAAGCCTTCGATCAAGATCTGAAACACTCTTACAAAAGATTCTTCTAAGCCGACTTTAATAGTAGTGCATCCTAAATTGATAGACACTAGTGGTCTTGATTGTTATCCTTTGCAAAAAATGAAACAAACAAAGAAATCCTTTCTTAATGTAAATGTCATCTCACAAAGCACTAATTATTTTAATTTGTTAGATTTTACACCCTCCTTTCAAGGAGAGAACAAAATCACACAATCTAAAGAGTCTTGTGTAAGTATGACGTCTTATACTAAGCAAGAGATATCTTTATCGCAAAATAAAGGAATATATTCTACCATTGATCAAGAAAATATCTTGTCGAGACTCCTCCAAGATCATTTGATATCTCTCCCTCTAAGAACACGAAAGAAATTCTATTACAAGAATTCATTTTTTTCATATCATATAGTTCATGGTCATGCTACTAATGAATGTAAGGCTTTAAGTAACAAAATTCAACATCTTAGAGATTATGGTGCTCTTCCTTGTGTTGAAGCACCTAGTTCCTCTAATTGACACTTATTTTCATCCTATTCGGCTCACCCTTGTCCTACACTAAGTGGGGGAAAGGGGTTAGGTATCCTTTTCCTTGTATGTCACTTGTTGTTGTCTCTTTTGGCTAGTCGATCACCTTTCATGTACGTATAAGTGAAAGCTTGGGATGTGGACAACATGCCTTAAGTTGACTCGCATATGATATACTTATTCGTGATGTAGCTTATTGGAATCATATGACTTGGAAAAGGGATTTTTGAATAGGCTCTCACATCTTCTTCTACTTTAAAGGAGCTCGCAGCAATGGTGTTAGCAACCACTTTAAAGTGGGGGCATACATCAACACTCATCATGTTTCATTGTGTGATTTCTTTCTTCTTGTGATGCGTCCTTTTCTTGGTGGTGTCGTTCGGCTTGATTTCCTCTGAGAGCATGATATTTCTTTGACTTGTCCTCTCTTGGAGACATTAGGCATGATGTTCCCTAAGAAGACCTTGCATGAATTAAGCAAAATCCCTTTGAACAAATTTTAAACTATTTTGCATTTACAATGTCTATGAGTTTCAAGCATACTAAGTTTTTCTTGCCTCATGGAGCTCGAAGATCATTTTTGTGTGGCGCCTTATTAAGGTTATCAAGAGGTATAAATTTGGTATGGTTTGAGTAGGTAACCCAACCAAGGCATGGCTTTCCCCATAGCCACTCGTGTGTGTATGTGAGCACATACCGAACAGATGTGTATGTGTCTCACCTCTTTGGATACTCACCCCGTGGATGAGCTAAAGTTTCATGGCCCCAGAGTGAGCATATTGTGGATTACTCACCCCACATATAACTTAAAGTTTTATGGCCCCGAAGTGAGAGCATTTTAATCAAAGAACCTATCTTGTTCTTTCTTTTCTTCTTTATGTCTATGACATTATATGCTTGTGTATCTTGTTTTGCTGCATATTATACACCTTGTGTGTGTCCTTTTGTGCTTATGTCGGTTTGACTTAAGGTCTTGGATCCTAGGGGTTTGACCGCCTCTTCTATCTTCATTATCCTAGACCATCTGCATTGGTACACTTGGACCCCTCTTGAATGTCTACTTTAGTGTGAGTTTGAAGCAAGTTCCTCCTCTCACTAAAGTGGGGGCTAAATGTAGTGTAGAAAAATGTATCCCTTTACATTTTCACAATAGTTTGGGCCCTCCTTGTGGATTTTTGCTTAATGTTTCCTTGATTTTGTGTTGTAATGTGGATAACACATTCACACTAGGTCTTGGGACTTGTAAACTAATGGCATTTAATGGTGCCTTGCTAAAGTGTTGTGAAGTGTGGTAACACACTTTCACACTTTCCTAGGGTTTTATCAAATAATTAAACATAATAAACTTATTTCTAATCGAAATCAACATTAATCTTTCCTTATTTGGAGTGTTTTAAAGTGTTGTAACACACTTTCACACTTTTCTAGGCTTTTCATTAATAATTGGGCTTTCTCCTGCTTTAATTGTCCCTATTTTGCATCCACAGGCCTCATTTAGTGCATCTTTTTGTGGATAATCTCGACACCAATCATTGACCAATCATAATTTAGGTGTTTTTGGCTTGTGTGGCCCAAATTAAGTGATTTGGGACTCATTCGCCACTTTGGGCGAATGAGTCCCACCTAGATTTTTGGGTCCCAAACCTATTTTTACACCTTTCTAAGCAATTTTTATTTTTGGTCCCATACATTATGTCTGATGGGACTCATTCGCCACCTTGGGCGAATGAGTCTCAAGTGGCCCAAAATCAAAATTAATTCAAATTTTTGGTGGGATTTTATTCTCCTAGATCTGATGTCGGCTTGTAGTGTTGTAATTTTCAGGGATTCTTGCATAGTTAAGTATAAATACAAGGTTTTTTCAGTCATTTTCACCCAAGACTTTTGTGAGAGCATTCATAATAGAAAATTGAGTTCCTAAGAGTATTCAAGAGAATTCAAGTGTCTTCAAGGGAAAAATTCTTCATCAATCATTGTAGCAATTCATGATCCATTATCACATCAAGCATATCAAGCATCAAGCATGTTATTGAGCTAGTGTTATGATGTAGCATTGAAGATCAAAGACCAAGCATTGTTCTATTCCTATTGTCAAAGATCAAGATCTACATCCTTCATGGCCATTTCATGTTAAGTTGCAAATTTACAAGACATCATCTACAAGGCATCATTCAAGGTATCATTTTCCATGATTCATGTTCTTTGTTTAATGCTTCATACCTTCATTTCATTGTCTCATCATTTTGTTTAATTACCTACAAGGGGTTTGACCAAGGTGAACCCCTATTCACTAACAATCAACAAGTTTTCTCCTCGTTACATGTGTGATTGCAGATATAGGCTTCTTGGAGCTTGAAAGATCATTGAAGATTAGGTTACACGATTGTTGGGTTTGTCTCCCCACTTGCAAGGTCATAATCTTCATTAAAAAAATCATCTACAACCCCAAAATTAGAGTTTTGAATCCAAGAACCTAGAGGAAAAGATTGAGCAGAATGAGAAGAGTAGATTCAGACTTTGAATTTCCATAAAGTCTGAACTGGACTCATTCACCACAAGTGGAGAATGAGTCCCACTATAGGATTTTTTCAAAGATCTTTGCAGATTTGGATACCCATTTGGCTGAAACTTGATGTTATGTAGAGACCCAGATTTGGGACTGATTCACCCAGAATGGCGAATGAGTCCCACTAAGCCAAAAAATTAGATTTTTAAGGATTTTAGAGCTCCATTTCATCTCCAACAAGTTTCTAGGTGCACACTTTCTATTTTATAGTTGTTTGTTTTCCTTTGTTTGCATTTCTAAATCATTTGGTGAAGCATTGCATCAAACTAGGTTTTGCATTTCATCTTGCATTTCATTATCTTTTTCCAAGTTTAAACTTGGCGATGAACCCCTTTTTTAATTTGAATTCTTACCCTAGGATTCCCTTCTAGCAGATCTCTTTCCTCTATTCCATTCTTGGGGTGAGATCTCTAGGGCATTCTTGAATGTTAGTTGGAGAAAAGTGATGTTTTATGTCCTAAACCATAAGAGCATCCATTTTTCAACCAATCAAATGTAAGGCTTGTTGAGCTATTAAACCTTGAAGAAAAAAGAGATAAGGCATTTGACACCATTATTAAGTTCCAACAAGTAGTCAACAGATGGTTTGACAAGAAGGCCTCTAACCCAAGTTTCAGGGAGGGGAGTCTTGTGTTAAAATTTGACAAACGAGTTGTGAAACCAGGATAGCATGAAAAATTTGATTCTCTGTGGAAAGGTCCTTTCCACATTTCTATATCTAGAGCTAGAACTATGTATGAACTAGAAGATATGGACAAAAATGTTTTGGGAATACCAGTAAACGGTATTCATCTGAAACTTTTTAATTAAAGACTCATAGTTCATAAAAAAAAATCACTTTATGTAGCATATGTAAAAAAAATTGTAAATAAGCATTTTTTTGAATAAACAAGAGCTGAAATAGAAGAACTATATTATATTCATAAGAAAATATTCACATATAGTATGAGTGCTATGGCCTAGGTTTTGAGCTGCCGGTATTGGCATGGTGTGATGGTCTATTAGTGGCATTGTTGTTCTTGCCACCAAGGTTCAAACCCCGTTGGGGTGTTATTGTTGAATGGTTGTATCTGGTTCATAGCTCCAGTCAAAAGCATTTACCCCTTGAATAAAAAAAAAAAAAGTCCTAGGTTTTGAGCTTAGAGCTTAGAGAAAAACAAGCCAAAAAGACATCTATCATTAGAAGCCAAAATTGGAGGCATTATAAAACAACATAGAAATTTAACCTCCATATCACAATGGTAAAAAAACATAGCAATATTTTTTGAATACTTGGGCAAACATCAACATGGTTTTTCTTCACACAAATGCACGAATAGTAGCTAGACATCAATCCTCCATATCGGGGCTATACACTAGATTCTCGAAAGAAGTGATCCATTTGATGTTGTTGATCAACTCTACATTGTTTATTTTGAGAAGGAAGGAGGTTGTAGGTTGGGCTCGCTAGCAATGGTGCTCAAGGGTCATTTCTGGAAGTCTAAGAGAAAGGGTTGCCATGGTACCACCTCCACATTGTTGACATGTCTGTGCAGGTCCATTGCAGATGGAATGCCAATACTAGGGACAACCACCTAAACAATCTCATTGAGCCTGTACGAATACGTCAGATTGAACATTGCCTAGCAGAGTGTGATTATCAATAGTTTGGTGATGTCTAAGTCCAACAAGGAAGCCATGAACCAAGAAATAATGTTCATATTGCAACGTGGCTGGTTCAGGTCCTTCATGTAGTCTCTCCCTAGAAACCATTTAAATGCAATGAAAATCAAGGGGCTCTTTGTCCGTAGCAAGCACTTGATTCTATCATTAGTGACCTTGACGAAAGAGCCTTGCAATTTCTGATTCTAAAGTCTAACCGGTGTGTCGAAACCACTCATGATACAATAGAAAAATTCACGAAGCTCAAAAACACAACGAAAGAAGCTTGCCAACTTAATGCAAACTTAATGGCTATTTTCGAAAGGTGAGCATACTATTTATAGGAAAATGTGAACCAAAAAATCCTGGGAACAAAAAATATTTCCTCAACAAACGAAAACAAGAAATGTAAATTGGTGGCAAAGATTAAAGGAAAAATCATATGAAGGAGATTTCACGAAGCCATGAAGAATTAATTCAGGCACTAGGAATTAATGATCGTATATGTGACCTGCTGCCATGTGCTCGCCACCTTCATAAACGCCAACCAACTCACTCATGTGAAAAGATTATTTTAAAAGTCACCTATTAATTAATACAAATGTATTTTCCAAAGAAACTTCACGTTGCCTTAGGCTATCTTTCTCTAAGGTCAGTGTAAGGAATCTACTAATTTAATTTTGATAGAAAATTTAGAATTTTCCAGAAGTATGGGTCCCTACTCCACACATATTGTCTTTCTGGAAACATCTAAAGAGCTATCAATAACAATGACACATTTACTACATGTGCATTTGAAAATTGAATAAAACCAAAAGCAAAAATTTTCTAATGTAAACCCTTGAGTGAAAGCTTCTCTTAATACAAAATTGAGTCTACAAAATTCTTTCAAGAACAAAAAAATGGCCGAGGCATCATCTACCGACCGAAACACTGAAATCCCTTTTTCCAAACTAGGCTATGTTAACATATTTGGGGATGTTTCTTATGCCAATGCTCAGATGCTAGACAAATGGAGTTTTCCTCATACTAAAATCATAAAGCCATGCTACCACATCAAACAAGAGGCGGTCAAGGATTTCACAGATAATATCTTTGACCCCATGCTGCACACAAACCCTGAAGGCCTTTGAGAGGGGGAATTGCAAAGAATGATCACTAGAAGGAAAGCCAAAGGCCTTGGAGTAAAACTCTAGAATTTTAGTCTACCACAATACATGTTGCCCTCCACACATCCATGTCCAAAGCTAATAGACATATGTGTGAAGAAGCTAGACAAAGGCACCAGTGTTATCAGTAGTGACAAGCTAAAAATCACCATTAATGCAGCAGCTATCAGGGATATGCTATGCATTCCTTCAAACATGGTTGTTGAGAAATTCTCGTGAAGAAGCATGGAAGATTTCTTGGAAACAATGAGAGATAAGTTGTTATTCTATAGGGATGAAACAAAGTAGGAACCTGACAATGGAAAACTCATCTCCCTCTAGAATTTAACCAATTTCATTTGGACTTATAAGCCGTATTTTCAATGCTAGCGTCTATATATGGCTTGGAAAGAGATGACGAGGTTCTCAAATACCATATGGGCCTAGTTTTCATGTTGAAGAAAGAAAAGAGTAAGAAGTGATTCAATTTCACTGAATAAATCACATAAAGAATGCTTCAACAGTTGAGCAGATATAACCATTCCTTCAAGTTTAAGTACTCTTCTTTTTTAATACATTTGGTTTTACATCAAAACCTTGAGTTCTTCAGTAGTCATTTTCTGCTTAGTATTTTTGATGCATCGAGTTTATTTAAGCTAGTTTTAGTCTGGACTCATGTGCTTTCAAGCATATGTGATTATTATGCATTCGTCAACTATTTTTTGAAACTTGTACTCCAAGATTTATCCCAACAAAATATTTGTATGTTTTCTCCTAAGGGTTTAGAATGGATAAATAATCACCAAACCCCATTGGATTATTTCATGGGAGTTGATTTTTATTTTATTAGATGCCATGGGTTTACAGAGGAGCCCTTTAGATTGCCAAAAAATTTTATAGAAAGGATGCTTTCCCTAGAGGCATGTCATCAATTAACAATTGCAGATAATGCTTATGGTGACAAAGGGCACAAGAAGCAACTTCACTCAATTCCCCTCACTATTTCCATGGGCCAATTAACGCTCATAAAAAATGGAAGAACAAGATGTTTTGACCAAATAATTGGCCTATCTCGACCTAGTTCTCATTTGTGACAAATGGAAATACAATCTAGATGGGTGTCTTTCATTAATGAATCATAATATGTGGAGGAGGGAAGGGTCTCATGGAATCCCAGCAAAGCAAAATGAACTCGACAACCTACAAGATCTCCGACAAGGTGAGGAACCCAAGGTTGTCGTGATGGTGGTAAGAGAAGAATCGAGCAGGCATGCCTATTATAAATGGAAAGAGACTCTAGAATTAGGAATGCAAGGGATGAAAGAAGTGAACTTTGCTCATAGTGTCTTTAATTTACAATCCAAAATGATTTGGCGCGTGTTGTTCTTTCTTCCACCGCATCATTAGTAGCTACTATTCCCTTGTCTGCATAATAGAATCCCCCATCCGCCGACTCCGATTTGCTTATCCTTAACATACCCTATCCATATTCAATAGTGAACCTCATATGGAAACCTCACACGCTAAACGTGCATCTTTCGCCGCAACCACAATTGACACTTTTATCTCTTTATCTCAGGAACAAGTTGTAAACACAGAGCCACCCATGCTATAGGCCCCATTTCCTTTGCCTACTTCTAGGCATATGCCTATATTTTCTCCCACTAGCCCCTTTACCCCAATGAGAACTCATTTTTCCTCTCAGGTCATACATGGCATCCTGACCTTTTCACTAATAGCGCTTCTTTTTGCTTCCCCCCAAACTCATCCAACCAAATGTACACCTACTATCACCCTCTACGACCTTCTTGTAGGTGTCTCTATTGCTGCACAAAGTATTAAGTCCTCGCAGAACCTTAGAAACCTAATCGAATTGAATAGGCAGGCCCGACAAGAAAGAAAACAAAAGTTGCAGACAAAGGTTGTGGCAAACCAAGCCACCCAGAAGCTAGAGACTTGTTTTGATGAAGAGAAAAATTCTCTGATGATCTTAGCCATGAGGCCATAGGTATCCAAACCAAAGGGAGAGATGTAGTACAAGGATTATGAGATCCAAAATTTGGGTCTAAACCTAAGCGAAGTGCTCCCATGCGACAAAATAGGCCTTGCCAAAGCAACACAGAAAGTGGTATACACTAACTATTAGAAGCTGGATAAGAAATTGAAAAAGCGTGAGGCATATTTGGTGAATGTAAAGGCCACGGTGGATAGACTATAGGTGGAAATAAAGGTGAAGGATATGGATATGACCCTCTTGAGGCAGGCACATGATTACTAGGGAGAAGCGGCTAAGTCACTCGAGGAGACTCAAAATGAAAGGGGTCAACTTTATGCTGAGGTACAAGGATTGGAGTGCAAGGTCAAAGCTGAGCACAAGACAACCAAAAATGTAAAGGCCCAAATGCAAGAATTCAATGAAGAATATCAGTGGAAGCATAAGAGTTTGTTGACATAAAGGGATGACAAAACAATATATGTGTAGAATTGTAGAGGGAGCTATAGGAGATGGAAAAGGAAAGGAAGAACATACAAGGAGAATTGGCTAACGGCTGATCCCAAACAATTGAAAGACTTCAAAAGGCCCATGTGGATGTTGATAAGGAGAGATAAGATAAAGAGGACATTGAGTCTATTTTGCAGACTCAAAATAGAGAGATGGAAAAGTTACTCTCAAAACTTTCAAGCGTCGTCCATGAGATGGATCGATTAAAGGAAGATGTAAAGGCTAAGGAGTCTCAATTAGCTATGGATTGAAGGTCCGAGCTCCTCTTGATACTTCAAGGATTGTTTTCTTCCCATTGGGAGAGAATCATGGTTGTAGTTGCAGCCCTAAAACCAGCCCTAATATTCTTGATAGATGCATAAGAATTGGACGCGAAGGTCAGTCCAACAGTCGACCAAATTCTATGTATGATCAACCCCCATGCTGAAGAATCAGGTAATTTGATCACCAAATTATATAAGGCAACCGAGGAGGATTTAAAGGATGCTGGAATCCCAAACCGAAGGGCAGCTACAAGAAAAGAAAATGAATTCATCATTTGCAACCAGGTCACCCAAAGAAGCAAGGCTTATCAGTTGGCATTGGCTAAGAATGTCAGAAAAATAAAGGAAGCCTTTGAGGTTCTAATCCATTTGGGATTACCCTCTCTATTCTTGCTAGATAGAGAGGTGTTGATAGAAGAACAAATCAAGGAATCCATTAGACTCAAATGATAGGACTTCTCAACACTCCAAGGTCTAAGCTCATTGCCTTCGACCAAAGAAATTGAAAAGGTGCTTCTCCTTTCAGCTTGAATTTATTACCATATCAGAGTTGCTTCAATGACATGGGGAGGAGTTTCCTTCAAAGAGGTCCTTGATCTCGACTAGGCCTATGAAACATTGCATGCACTTGCTCTGCCTTCCGATGAAGACTAGGAATTCCTGCATTCTATTTTCCTCAAAATTTGAGGATTCTTTTTTTTTTATGCTATGTATTTTTATCTAGGTTCATGCCTCCATAAGCGAAGGCCCCTTGTGAGTTGCCAAAAACTGTGGAACAATTTTTCTCTAAGTATTTTCTCTTTTGGACTCGGCTTTCGTAGTTCCCCTCTTTTTGAATCTTTCTCTTTTCACATTTTGATGGCATCTCACCCCGAAGATTATAGTCATTCCTGAAAAAAGGCACGCAATGCGCCACATAGGGGCTATACGGATTTTTCATATCATTTTCCAACGTTCCACGTCACTCATCTTTTGTCAGGTGGGTTGTTTCACTTGCGAGTGTGTTATTTCTTTAGTAGATTTTGTTAGGAAGCACATGACCTTACACTTTCAAGATTAGTCTATTGGGGCGACACCATTATTACTTACAACTGATCAAATCAAATTTTTCCAAGCAGTTATGACATCAAATCCTCTTCTGATAGAAAAATCTTTGTGATGCCTCTCGTAGTATCCAAAGCCATTAATGAAGCAACTCAAATTTCATTAGAAAAGATTGAAATGATCAAATAATATTCTTGATCTGATTGCAAAGTATCAGATGAAGGAACCTTTTAGGAATTCGTCTCTATCAACAACAACTACTTAGTGGAGGCATGCTTTCTAGCCCTATAAAAGGAAGGCTTTAGTAGCTTGTTAATCATCATCAAGAATCATCCAGACAAGAGGTTTTTGTCAGTTAGAAGAATTAGAGTAGTAGAAGGATTTTACAGAGCTTTGTTTTGATTTATGACATGTTAAAATATTATCAAAATTATTGCTTGGATTGGTATTCGACCTTTGCATTTATGTTATTTTTTCAAGAAAAAGTAATAGAAGGAAGAAATATATGAGATTGCACATCTATGGCCTTTGTCACATGTTTTCTTTCTCTATTTTGTGTATGTTGAATTCTCTATGTCAATTCATTCAAGTGTTGTCTTGGTAATTGTTTTTCATGCCATTAGATTCTCTGTTGAAATAATGCTATCTTTCAAAAATTGAATCATGTTTGTAATACTCCTTCATTTTTCTGCAAACATTATGCTGATTTTCATATTATACCATGAGAGTAAGATAGTTCTGTAAAGATTTGAGGTCTTTTTCTTAATTTGGATTTCTTATTTCTATCAAACCTTAATGGGTGCTTCCCACGAGGAGATTTGAATGACTGCTTTGTTCTCTAATGGGCCTTAGTTGTTTGTTCTCTTTCAAACAATGAAGGGTCTATGGCATTCTTTGTCCATTCCATCAGAAATAAGAGCCTGCTAGGATCTTTGAAATGTTGTAAAACCTTTAGCGCATTGCCACCTTTAGTTTTTCTATATGCATTTCTTTCTCCCTTTTCCCCATACCCAAAGAATAGTTGGCTTCTTTAACAATCCTAGAGGTGATTTAGTGAGGCAAAAGTAGTTGCCCCACTCATTGAATTTTGAATAGGCTGCTCGAGAGAAGCACAAGCTTTCATGATCAACATTCCCAATACAAAAATCACAACTACTCAAGTTTCATCCACACAACTGTTCAACTCCTTGAATCCGCATGTTGCTATGTGCTCATAAAAACTCTCACACTCACAACTTTCCATCTTCGACCCACAAAAAGAAACTAATAATGTGGTTACAATTTAACTAAAATTTCAATTGATTTTACAATGAAAATCGACAACAAATTTTGTTTTTTTTTTAAATTTTGGGGGGAAACCATTACTGAAAAAATGGCTAAAATATTAACTTGGAGCATGATCAATATACACTTACCAACAACCTCCCACTTGGAGACTAATCAAGCTACACACCAAACTCTCTCCCGCTTGGAGACTAATAGGCTCCACTCCAAACCCTCTCCTGCTTGGAGACTAATTATGTAGCATTGCTACCCCTATAGCTCCCACTAGAATTACACCCATGGACATAGTTATTTTCATTTCCACCATTTTAATCTTGAAGATGAACAAGACGGGATCCTATGGAGAGATTTTAGTAAATAAGACACCTAGAAAAGTGAACCAACATTGGTTCCACCAAAAAGGATGAAACTATTTGAAATTTGTATCACCATTGTGAGGTAGAGAACTGAATATTCCTAGATCTTACATTAAGTTTAAAAACCATTTGTAAATGGGGAGGAAGCCAAGAATATCCATTGCAAGGCTTGTGACTCTAAAAATTAGTGTTTGGATACCACTTCCAATCCTTCCACTATGGCTTTGTACATTAAATTTCAGCCTTGTGAGCCATAGTAGGGAGCTAGATACATGATAGTATAGAAGGACTCTAGATCTTGGTTACCAAGATTAAATATAGGTTTAAAATACTGAAGAGATCCATGTCTTGGTGCTTCTAGAGAAAAGGATCGAAATAGTACAAACTATACATTTGTAAAGTCTTAAAGCATGGACCTAAAGAACATTGGCAAGGATTGTATCTTGGAAAGTGATCACAATAGACCACCATAAAGAATGTTGGTTGAAATAAATCCTAATTCTCAATTCATTCCTATTCCAATTAAGTCATAGCTTGATTGTGTCCCAAGCATGCCAAATGATTTTAGCAACAAAAGCTCCCTAAGTGCACACAAGCTCCCCCTTTATGACAATCTTATAAAAACCCAAGCCACAAAATTTGAGTAAAAATTTCTAAACTTCACTCTATTCCAGGGCCCAAATGATCCATTTGGAACCTAAATCTTATCCATGTTTGTAACTATCAATTAAGCCAAGTCTACTAGAGTCCTATAGAAGATAAGAGAGTTCAAAGGAAACTCTATGAAATGATATTCCTTACTTCAAAAGGGAATAAATAAAATATATGAGTAGTCATGTCAACTTTTGGTAAGAAGATTTGGATGATGCCTAACAAGAACAATAAATGTGAATGGAAACGGGGACTTTGGGACTTGAATCTAAAAAAATAGTGAAGGAAAGGGGTTTGGAACCCCATTGTATAAGTTTAATTACATGAAAGCATGTCTTGCAATCAAAACAATAGAAGAAGATTGAAAGGAAAAAATAATACCCAAAAAATAAATAAAATCCTTACGGTTGATCCATTTCTATCCATAAGTATCCAAAAATGTGGGTTTGGGTAGGAAAGGCTAGTGGTATTATAACAAAAGAATTCCAATAAATACAAAAACCAAAGTCAAGGTAGAATTAATTAACACATTGTAAAGCCATATCAATATTATTTGGTTCCTCCAAAAGAGTGAGGAAAGAATCATCAACAAAGTGACCATTAATGAGTTGAGATGAAGAATTAGGGAGAAGATACCCTTGACTCTTTGCTAATAAATTGCATAGCAGTCAAATAGTCAAAGTTGTCAATGACCATGACATAAAGCATTGGAGGAAAATGGTAGCCTTGTCTAATAGAACAAAAAATACTAAAAGAGGAAGACTACTGATCTTTAATGGTATGGTATGATTAAGCATCTACAAAGACAATTTGAATTGACCAAAATAAACTGGGGCCAAATCCTAATGCCTAAAGAATAGAAAAAATGATAGGCCGCTCAATTTATCACAGGCTTTGGAAAAGTCAATCTTAACAAAAGTAGATAGTTTTTGCTAAATTCATTCCTATTTGATACCTTCCCAAATAGTAATGTTAATGTATACAATATAGTAGCCTTTGATGAAACCAGTCTAGTTACACTAAATTATTAGAGGAAGCAAATGGAATCCGCCAAATGTAATGGATTTATCTATGACATTATAAGAGGTGTTCAAGAGAGTGATCACCTATCAGTTTCTAATATCTTCAAGGTAATTAGCTCTAGGTATGAACTTAATATTTACTTTATGTTTATAATAGCTCCTAGAGAACATATACAAAAATATTTGTTATGAATTTGCAACAATTTAGAAATAATTGCATCACATAAAGATTTATAAAATTACAAGAAGGGAAGGTATGAAATAGGAAGAATTTAGCAAAAACTATATACTTTTGTTAAGATTGACTTTTCTAAAGACTGTGATAAATCAAGTGGCCTTTAATTTTTTCCATGCTTTAGGCATTAGGATTTGGCCCCATTTTATTCTGGTCAATTCAAATTGTCTTTGTAGATGCTTAATCCTACCATACCATTAAAGATTAGTAGTCTTCCTCTTTTAGTATTTTTTTTCTATTAGACAAGGCTACCATTCGGTTCCAATGCTTTATGTCATGGTCATTGACACAAAATACCTATCACTATCATAGCTAAGAGCCTTATCACTATCCATAAATAAAATACCTTCTCATAGATATACTGGTGTGAAGTATTGATCACAAAAGGCTCACTACAAAGAAATGAGTCTTGTGGGAGCTACACACATTTTTTGAGAGCTTACACCATCTTTGGGGAAGGTAATTACACATGGAAAACCTACTAGTAATTATGAATAAAAGATTGAAGAATAGTATGAAGTTTAGAAGGAACTCATTTCCCTTGTTTGAACTGTTTGATCTAGATTTTGAGAAAATTGACAAGCTTAAAGAAATTTAAAATTTCCTTGAAAATATTATCCCTAATTTTAAGCCATTGAAGGTCAACCTTGAATTTAGCATCCAAATTTGTATTCATATTAGCAACTTGCTTCTTCTAGCAAAGTTAATCTACGCACAACTATATCAAAGGTGAAATAATAGTGTTTCCAACTCAATAGTTGCATGAAGGAGCTTTGAGGTGGTGGTATTATATGATTAACATAAAAAGGAACTAGCTAGCACCCAAAAATCTGGAGAAAGTACAACATGCATTTGATTAAGCCTCACCATTGAATCCAAAAGTCCCAGGAGTACACATGGCTTAGCCACTCAAGATTCCAAATATGCAAGATATGGGTCAGTATGGGCTTATGACTTAGCAAATACATACTTATAAAGAACTACATCCCAAGGGATTGAGGTCCCACAATTTTCTATTCAACAAAAAAAAATTCAAAATATGGTTAGTGTTGCAAGGTGTACGCCCTTCGTCTCCTTGTTATGTGTAGCGCAATGCTCAGGTTCATGACATGGATTAACCGCCTCTCATGGATTCATTTACTTTGGCGATTGTATCAGGCATTAACAAGCCAACCTTTTGGTGCAATGACAACTGTTTATGCAACAATTGGTATCAAAGCTTGGGTCACAAGTTTGAACCCCTCGCTTGCACTGGGGGGATTGTTGCAAGGTGTGCACCCTTGCTCTCCTTGTGTTGTATAGCACAAAACTTAGGTTCATGACATGGCTTAACCACCTCCTGTGGATTCATTAACTTTGGTGGTTGTATCGGGCATTAACAGGTTGACATTTTGGTGCAACGACAACTATTTGTGCAATAGTTAGAAAGGGAAATATCCAATAGAGGCTCAGCCAATAATTGATAATATTTGGCGAAGGAAATGATAGGCGTTTGTACATCATGGCTCTATCAAGGAATTCAAGAATTATTTCCATATAAACTTGCAAAATATTTAACATAAACCGTGGGTATCAAAGAAACGATGACAAACATTCAAATTGAAAAGACATATTTTATTACACATGTAGTACCACGCTTCATGCTCACTAATTGTCCAACACATAGGAAAATGGTTGCATTTATTAAATGCCAACTCAACCATATTAAAGTCACCATGCGTGATTCTAAAGTAAAACCCTAATCTATTGCTAGAGAAGAGGTCTTTCAAAAACATCTTTGGAGGCATAAATATTAGTAACCCCAAGAGTGTGGTTATTAATATTAAATAAAATCCATAAAGCACAATCGGTGGGGTCAAATCCATGAGCCAGTATGTGTAGTTGCCACCTAACTAAAATGAAAGTGGCAAGTCCTTCATGTTGTCGTCAACATGGTACATTACCTAACTAGTTTTATGTTAGGTCATATTCACACGTACATAGCTAAGCTTACTTAGGTCATTTACTTTTTGTGTCTCATATAATAGGATTAAGAAACTTGTTGTGATCTCAGTCAATCCTAGGGTTTCATCCTTGTATTTATAACAAGGGTTGAATCTTCATTGTAAATTATACCAATCTCATTTTGTATATAATGAATTTTCTCGCTTCATAGCATTTCTACTTCTCCTCTCTTATGTGGAAGGTTATTTTGTTGTAGTTGATCCTTAGGATCTCTTAAAGTTGATCAACAACTCTTACATGATATTAGAGTACAATATCTACAATTCCCTTCCTTATTTTTATAGTTTTTTAGCCAAGAGATTTTACCTAATGCATCTTGCTGCCAAACAAACCATGTGGTTGAGCTCAAAAGGACCAAAAACCCATAAATTTTTATATGTAACAATAGTTTTGAGGCAAAAAATGTACATATTGTTAGAGTCAATAATTTAATCTATTCACTATACTTAAGTGTACTTAGGTTGATGAGGTTAGACATCTTGTCTAATTGAATGTGCAACCTTCAAGTCTCTAGAGGTTACCAAGTTATTTGGTAAACCTCATGTGCTACCTTTTTGAGGTTGAAATATTTTCCATCTCACCTCAAAGGTCACTCAATACTTGGCATCAAGGTTGATGACCTAGTCAAAGAGGTTGTTGGTTTGCACATTTCAAGTGATCATAAGGTTGAAACCTATAGGACACTTGTTTACTCTTTTGTGTCACTTCATGGGGCGCTTGTCAATCCATCTCATAGGTGGATTGCCTCTTTCGTGCCTATATATTCTAGGCTTTGTACTCATTGAAATTTGGGTTGTCTAAATCCAAAATTGCATATTATTTATTGTTCTTGTTTCTTATCTCCTAGATTTTCCTAATCTTATATGGTATCAAAGCATAGGGGGAGATAGTCTCAAGCCTTTAGTTGAACAAATTTGTTGTATTTAGTAGGTAGTTTTTAAATTTAGAGGGCACCTCTCACATTTGTAATGTAGAACTGTGGAAATCCCCTCAGACCATCCCCATTTTCATAATTTGTGTAGTGTAGGAAATTGTATACCCTTTACAATTTCATAATTTATTTGGGTCCCTTAATTAATTGGACTTAATTAAGCTTCTAATTACCTAGATTATGCATTCCAAAGCCTTTTTTATCTTGTTTTCCAAAAGGGAAACCAACATTTAGTTAGTACAATTAATAATTAAATCACATTGGAGAATGAGTGTCCTGGACTTATGGGCCAAGACCCATTCGCCCAAGGGCGAATGGGTCCTTATTAAGTGTCATGACCCATTTTTAAATATGTTTTTGGTGGTATTTTAATGATTCAAATTCCATGCGTAATTGTTGGCTTTTGAAATCTATTTTTTGGGAAATAAGATAAACACCTATAAATACTTAGTCTTTTTATCAATTCAAATCTAAGCAACATCATCTAGCATTAAGAAAAAATTTCTATTGAGCAAATATTATTGTCAAGAGCATTTAAGAGTAGATTTATCAATCATTTGTTGCAGCAAATCAAGATCCTAATCATCACGTCAAAGTTCATGTTCATTCATGTCATCTTGTGAAGGCTACAATGCATTGTTGATCCTAAGGACAACAATTAAAGGTTTGGTGAGTCGTAAGCAAATATTGTTTCATTCATCATTTCCTTCCATTGTAATTATTTTTTATCAAGGTTTAATTACCAAACTTGGTGTTTGACAAAGGAAAACCCTCCAAAAAACAAAACAAATTCTTTCTCTTTGTGTGTGTGTGCATATTACAGGTTGAAAAAGGATTGAAGATCTTGAAGAGCAATTTTACATTATTGCACTTATTACATTCATTGTTGTCAAATCACAGAAACTGAAGTGTAAAATATATGTCTAGCTTTCCGATAGTGAAACTTGTACAAAACAACTTCTCAAATCTTACTTTAGAGGACCGCAAAAAGTATTTTTGGAATCCCTAACCAAAACCCATTCGCCCTAGGAAAACATGTCCTTCAACAGTGCTCAAAATCAACTTTTTATGCCAGGTACATGTGTCCATACCCTCCTCAATTCTACTTGAAAATTATCAATTTGATTCTTGTATCTTCGGAATCTTGCATTTTATCATCTAGGTCTTATTGTGCACTTAGTTTGAACATTGCAAATCGTTTAATTAGGTTTCAGATTTATCCTATTGTCTTAAAAGATAGATCTAGGCTTGATTGACTCACCATTGAGGTTGAAAGTCAATCATTACACTTTGTCATCTCTTTCCTAATGAAATGCCCATAGAAGAAAGAGAGTATCCTCAAGATTCCCTTTGGATCCCATTGTGGAATTAAAAAGACACATTGTTAGGACAACCTCTCTTTTTCCCACCATTCCACCATTTCAATTTGATCTTGTATGTAAATAATAATCTCCATTGTAAGTTCAATATCTCTGTTTTGGGTGCAATCTGTAGAGAAATCTTGCAGGAAATTTGGCCAATTTGATCTATTTACAGGTTAACCTATTTGCAAAAATTTCCCGTTTGCAAGTAATTTGCAGGTCAAAATTGGTCTGTTTTTGTGGCATACTCTATTTGTGTAGAGTTCTATTAATGTTGTTGTTACTATTGTGAGAGATTTCCTGAAGATTAAAGCTTTGAAAAGAGGTGCATTGCACACAGTTGTCCTCCTTTACACACAGCCATCCATTATTGGCTTGGCCTGCAATTCATCCAAAGTAAGTCGTAATACATTTTCAGCGCCCTCCAATTGACCTCTTATCTCCACGCTAATAATAAGCCGCCTCCAGCTTCTTTTCAGTGTACAAATTGGTAGTATGAAGAAATAAAATCATGCGCCTCTGTGATCTCTATTCTCAAGTGATCCCACGCGGTCTGCATAAAAATCCTTCACAGATTTGCAGCGACTCTACTCTTTACACCTGGCCTACACAATTAAGTCATGACCTCCAACATAACAGAGGGCATGAAGAATATGTTGCACAATTGGTATAGAGGCGTCTCTCTCATGGATTGTGTGTTGTCTTAGCTAGCTTATGGTTAAATTTTAATCAATATTTGGAGGCGAAATTCCTCTTTGTAAGTACAAATCTACTACAGACCCTTCCATGCCTTTTTTAAGTCAATCCGCCAGCACAGTGACATGCAATACTTGGTGGCTATTTTAGCGAGCTTGGTGTATCGTGGCTCATGGATCCTTCACTGAAATATATGTCTTTGAATAGGTAAATATACATTATTAATCTGCATAGTCTATAAATGTGAATTTAGCACTCAATCATCCCTCCACACCCTGTCAACCGCCTTCACCACACTTAGCGCAATACCCCCTTTGACTCTGTCAAAATCTTTTGTGGGAATTTTTTTTTTTAAACTTCATATCATTGCAGTTACATTAATTGACTGGTAATTTTTCCTTAATGGTTACATTTAATGCTAATGACAACAATCAAATTTAAATCAGGGGTTACACCGTCAATGTTTATAAAGGAAAAAAATCATAGTTTGCAAAAAAGGGGAGTTTTATATTTTGCCATAGTTAAAAATTTGTAAAAGAGGAGTCATTTTTTTCTTTTGCAATGAATTTGGAAAGGGAAAGTGTTTAAAGGGGGAAGTAAATTTTTCTGCCATAGTTAAAAATTTGTAAAAGAGGAGTCAATTTTTTTCTTTGCAATGAATTTGGCAAAGAGGTTTTTTCTTGTTTTGCAATAACTTGCAAATAGAAGGGGGGTTATTTTTTAATGGAGGTTTTAATTTTCAACTTTTGACATTTTTTGAGGTTTGTAAGGCACATGTCTTCTTCATCCACATCATGACATAAACTTTGAAGAACTTGTAACAATAAATATGCTTGTAAATGCACTCATATAAAAGTGCCACAAAACTAAATGTGTGAAGGGAATTTGGGAAATTTTTACTTACACTAAATTATAAAGTGTATTGGGGGGTTGTACCACCACAGAAATGGATCCATGAGATTCTCACCTCATGTTCATGTTCCTTGGAGCACACCCTTTCTCAATTTCTTGTACATCTCTACTGTCAATTTCAGTTGGTTCTGCTTATATTCTCTTAGCATTAAGGGGGGACTATGATATGTTATGCTTATATTCTCTAATGCTTTTTTTCAATGAAGTAGTGGAGGAATCTTCTTTTTGGGAGGTATCATTAACCTTTTATCTTGATCTCTCGAATGGGGGATTATTTCAATGGATCACTTTATGAGGTTCTAGTACTCCCAATCATAGTACTATCTATATTTTTTAGTTCACAGAGTTTGATTGACTTTATCTACATTGGTTGATTGGTGTTCATATGTTCACTCATGCAATGTTTTTATCTTTCATCTTGATCCATAATTCTTAGAGATTTGTCAATTCCAACAAACACTGATTCATCATCGGTAGAGTTTACAACTTCTACATGCTTCAAGAGTTCTTCTTCATCATGTTCATATCATCATGGAATATATTTTTATAAGGTCTTAAATCCTTCTAATTCTCTCTTTTGGAGACGAGTTTTATTCTCACTAGGTTTTCTTATTTTTCTCCTTTTGCGAGATAATACATTGTACATGGGTATCTAACATGGCCTCTAATTGGGACCCATTTCATTTCTATTTATTTACACTTTTGTGACCTCCCCATGTATCACTTAAGGGGGTTGTTAGAGTGAATGATTTAATCTATTCACTTTACTTGAGTGTACTAGGTTTGATGAGGTTAGACAACATCTTATCTAACTGAATGTGCAACCTTTAAGCAAAGGTCACTCAACACTTGGCATCAAGGTTGATGACTTCGTTAAAGAGGTTTTTGGTTTGCACATTCCAAATGATCCTAATTTTGACACCTTTAGCAAACTTGTCTAGACTCTTTCGTGCCACTTCATGGGTCACTTGTCAATCCATCTCATAAGTAGATTGCTTCTTCCTTGCCTATATGTGCAAGGCTTTGTACTCATTGTAATTTGGGTCGTCTAAATACAATATGACATATTGTTCATTGTGTGTGTTTCTCATCTCCTAGATTTTCCTAATTCTTAGAGATATTTTCAGGAGTTAATTTTTTTGTACTAAAATATATGCAAATGTACATATTTATATAATTTTGAATGGTTGTATAGTTGCTATATAATAACAACTACTATTTCTCAAGAAATCAAAATCTAACAGAGAACATTACATTTTACTTTGCCTACATCATTTCTTGTACTATATTTTTTAGAAAATATTTTTTTTTATAAAGTATTACCAATATAGGGACGATGTCATCATCCACCAACCCCTATCCCGCAACCCTTAGCACTTGGTCACATGGGTGACCAACTCTTAAACTACGCATCTTGATTTTTAAAGTCCTAAAAATGTAGTTCTATAAAAAAGGCCATCACTTGGCCATACAATATTAGATTTTTAGAATTAAATAGGCATTGTAAAGTTGGTTCCATGAACTACATAGCCATCTCTTCAATTTTTAATATTTTTTCCAAGGCACATTTTACTTTAATTTAAAGTAATTTTTTTTTGTTTCAACTTGTTCTTTAGATATCTTACAAAATTTGGGACAATTTTTTATGTTGTGAGGGATCCAAATTTACATGTTTTAATCTCTAATTTGTATATGAGAATTTTATCATTGTAAAATCATGTTTTCTTAAAATTCATCATTTTCTAATCACCTTGAACAAAGGGTACTATAAGTATTATCAATAAGACATCTTAAAATTATAAGTTGGTTTCATCACTTGTCACATCTCTATAGACCTATCCCTAAAATAGGTACACAATCAAAATAAATCATGAGATGGCTAAGTGAAAACTAATGGGTTCACTTGTAGTGAAGGCTTTGGGCTTGAAAAAAATCTCGACAAAAATAGGTACCTCTTTCATAAAAATAGGTACTCATTTAGGATTGAGATCCCAAACCTAAATTTATATCTGTATGAAATGGGTGCCCATTTTATTTTCTAAAATAGGTACCCATTTTAAAATGGGTACATATTTTAAAATGTAGCGAGTACTTATTAACATGTACATCATATTCTCATTTGCTTTAAGAACGTGTATACATTTTGGAGTGAGTACATGTTTCATAAAATTTGAAATTTGAAACCCATGATTTTTTTATTGTTTTAGGCTTGGAAACCCAAACCTCAATGATGACAATACAAGGAGGCAATCAACTCACTTTCACAAATACAAGAGATTCCAAACCACTTTTCTTCCCACAAACTCACTCTAGGATTGTTTTCAATTTTTCACCTTGTCTCCCTAGTAGGTCTACAAACCTAATTTTTCCACCTTAACTCCCAGTTTTTCTTAACAACCTCTACAACTAATAACCATTTCAGGCACCCATTTAAGCATTCTTTCACATACATCAAAATCTCATAAGACTCCTTTTGACCAACCCTCTCAAAACAAGCAAACTACGTTGTCCACAAGGCCAATTAGGCCAAGTTAACAAATCAACCCCATTTGAATCAATCCACAAACCCCAAATTCAATGGGGAAGCATTCACCAGGTAACAAAACCCCTAATTTTCTAGCTTGTCTTCAGAAAATTGCTTTCCAAGACCACATTCCACAAAACCCTCTTTTCTCACAATTTAGGCAAGGGTTTATTGAAAAACACACTTACAGGCCCCACCAGACCAGCCTAATGCACTCAACACCCTCAAACCAACCTGCACAAACTTAAAAGACCATAAAAAGTTGCTGCCCTGAAATATTTCTCACTTTTCCCTTCTCTAACCTCTCTTTTTCATTCAAAACCACACAAAATGCCATCTAGGGCATCAAAAAATACCACCATTCGGGCCTCCCCTGCACATGAAAACTTTCAAACATGTTTAATAACCATAACTAAGTATTTCCACCGAGTTACAAAAGAATACAATGGGTGGAAGGCTTAAAATATCATTTTTATCACACTCAAAACCCTTAAACAAGGTATACAAATTGACCCTCAGTAATTGGCTTCTAAAATGCACAAAATCACTTGAAATCCAACCAAACCAAAACTAAAATGATGTTAGGCCTGGTTCCCACCAGATTCCATCCAAAAGAGAGCACAATCATCCTGTACATAACCATACAGTTCAAAGAAACATCAGATTTCTGGTAAAATACTAAATTTTGCAAAGAGAATAGTATGGTTTTATTGATTTTATTTCAAATACAGACTCTCCAACCTCAACCTCGAGCCATATGAGTATTTTTAAACAAAAAGACACCAAACTGACCTTCCCCAACTAACTTCAACCACCCAAGAACCACCTTTCAAAAACTAACCGTTGATATTCAAATTTGTTGCAATTTTGCAACTTTACAAAGTTGACAACTTTTCCATTTTAACGCATTTTGCACAATAAACTATTAAATATCCCTAATGAATCAAAATGATTCCTAAACACTAAAATGGCCTTGACATGGCCTTATTACATTGAAATGATCCAATTTCATAAAACTCAAACTATGGACCTTCTAACTTCTTTGTCATGAACTTGGTGCACCTGCACCAGTCAACCTTGGATGTTGTATTGTAGAAAAATGTATCCCTTTACATTTCCAAACTTTTTTGGGTCCCCCTATTAGAATTGGCTTATGTATGCTTTAATTGGTCCTATTTTGCATCCACAAGCCTAAATAAATGCATTTTTCTAAGAATAATCCAGACATTTAACAAATAAAAAATCATAATTTAATGTTTTTGGCTATATGTTCTAGATTTAGGGATATGGGACTCATACACTCAATGGGGCATATAGGTCCTCCCTAGGTCTTGGGACTTTATTTTAAATTTCACATTGAACAAAGCACTTCTCGAATTTTGTGTCCTAGGTTTAAGCCTCTGGGACTCATATACCCAACCTGGCATGAGTCCCACTTTAACCTAGGACTTATTTTAGATCAATTTCTTTGTGGGATTTTATTATCCTTAGATGCAAATTTTGAATGTCGGTTTGTAGTGTTGTAATTTTGAGAAATTAGGCATAAACAAGTATAAATACAAGGTTATTTCCCATAATTTAATCTAAGCAATTTTATGAAGCATCCTAGCAAGATAACAATTTTATCCGAGAATTCCTACATAAAGTTTATGAGATCAAGAGAATTCAAGAGAAAATCAACAAGCATTTGGAGCTACATTCAAGATTCAAGCATCATGGCAAAGCCTTCATGCATCATGTGTGTTTGTGAGCTAACATTTGTGATGTAGGTTTCATGAATCAAGCAAGCATTCAAGATAAAGTTTCAAGCATTCAATCAAGAGTCAAGATCCACATTCATGCTAGTCATTTCAAACAAGTTTGCAACCTTCATTTCAAGGGTTTGGTGAGTTGCAACATAGTGTTTATTCATTCATCATTCCTTCATGCTTTTCCATTTCATTTCAAGGTTAAATTACCAAAATGGGGTTTGACTAAGGAAAACACCAATTCCCTAACAACACAATATTTTTCTCTCTTGATGTGTATTTACAGATCTAGGTGAATTGGAGCTTGAAAATCCTTTGAAGATAAAGTTGCAAAAGTTGTCAAAGTTGTCAAGAAGTTGTCATTTTCACGAAAACTCACCTATAGGCCAGAATTTAGGCTTAAAGATCGGACAAGAAGGAAGCTACAAAAGATCATTAGAGGCTACATAAATATTAGTCAAACCCTGATAATAGGACTAAATCGCCCAACTAGGCGCATTAGTCCCAGTAAAACCCTTTTTGCCAACTTTCAGCAAATCTTGATTAGTCACCAAAAGATTCTAGATTTTTTCCAAAAACCCTGTAGCAGGACTAAATCACCCAACCTAGCGTATCAGTCCCAATATGCTTTAAAAGGCAAATTTTTAGGGTTTACAAAACCTTTTTTTGGCCTCTCCACTCCTCCAAGTACTTTTCTGTTTCATTTTGTTTTTCAATCTTATTTCATGTTGTAGTGACAAAAAATGTATCCCTCTACATTTTCACACTTGTTTAGGCCCTCCCTATTAAATTGAGTCTAATGTTGCCTTGATTTAGTATTGTAATGTGTTTAACAAATTCACATTAAGTCTAGAGCCCTTGTATATAAAATAGACCTAGTTGTGCCTTATTTAGGGTGTTGTAAAGTGTACCTTTACACTTTCACACTAATCTATGGTTTTTATTAATTAATTGGGCTTCTTTATGCCTTATCTGGCCTTATTTTGTATCCACAAGCCTTATTTAATGCATCTTTCTGAGATTTATCTCGACATTTACCAATATCCAATCATAATTCATGCGTTTTTGGATTGTATGGCCCAAATTTAGTGATCTAGGACTCATACATCACCTTGGGAGCATGGGTCCCACCTAAGTTTTGGGGCCCTGATCTAGATTTCACATTAATCTAAGCATTTCTTGAAAAATGTGTCCCAAGCTTAGCCTAATGGGACTCATATGCCACAACTCGCGTATGAGTCCCATTTAGCTTAGACCTAAATTAAATTCAAATTCTTGGTGGTATTTTCTTCTCTTAGATCTTATGTCAGATTGTAGCATTGTAATTTCGAGGAATTTGGCATAAACAAGTATAAATACAAGGTTATTTCAGTCATTTTCCACCTAGCAATCTTTATGACAAAGTGTGACCTAAGCATTCAAGCATTCTAGCAATTCAAGATCCTAAAAAAGAATTCAAGAGCCTTCAAGAGTTGATTATCAAGCATTTTGAAACATTATTCAAGTATCAAGCATCATGTCAAAGTCATCATGCATCACGTTTGTTTTTGAGCTAACATTTGTCATATAGGGTTTCAAATAAGCATTCAAGTGAAGATCCACACCATTCAAGAAAGAGTCAAGATCCATGTTCATGCTAGCCATTTCACACATGTTTGCAACATCCTATTTAAGGGTTTGGTGAATTGCAACATTTCTTTTTTTCATTCATCATTCCTCCTTTCCATTTCATTTCATTTCAAGGTTTGATTACCAAAATGGGGTTTAACCAAGGCA
This sequence comes from Sequoia sempervirens, assembly GCA_007258455.2. NCBI lineage: Eukaryota > Viridiplantae > Streptophyta > Pinopsida > Cupressales > Cupressaceae > Sequoia > Sequoia sempervirens. Next base: position 77,889 of record VDFB02045576.1, on the reverse strand, counting down.
AACCCCTTTCTACTAACAAAAAAATATTTTTCCCTCTCTTTAGTGTGTGATTTGTAGATCTAGGTTGAAGATAGATTGAAGAGAAATATTGAAAGAAGTTTTCAAGTTTGCAACGTTGTCAAAGTTGTCACCTTATTTACAAGATCATTAAAAGACATCTACAAAGCAAAATTTAGCATTTCAGATTTGGAAATCAGGATTGGAGGGAAGAGCAAAGATAGGAGTGCAGATTCAGACTTTGACCCCCCCAAAAAATTTGAATGAGACGGATATGCCACTTATGGCATATGAGTCCCAGTACATGGTTTTTTCCAAATTTCAAGAGTTCCAGACTTGTCACTGGTAGATATTTGTTTCTAACCAAAAACCTTAATCTGGGACTAAATCGCCCAACTTGGTGTATGAGTCCTAATGAGAATTAAAATCAACATTTTTGGCATTTCAGCCCTTGTTTCGAGCTTCTACAGGTTTCCAAGTGCACCTCTATACTTTCTCAATTTACTGTTATGATTTTCCTTCACTTCTAGGTCATTTACTTAAGTTTTGCACATCATTAGGTTTTATAATTAGGTTTTCCATGTTACTTGTCTTTCCAAGCCCTAGCTTGGTGGTGAACCACCCCTTTAGTCTTTAATCACACCCTAGGACACCTTATTGCAAGATCTCTTTCCCTCATTTCATCCTTGGATTGAGATCTGTAAGGTTTCCTTGAATGAACTGAGTGAAATAGGTCTTAAACCCAAGTTCCATCTTCCCAAAAGATTGGACAACTATTTCCCTTGTTTCACATGATTTCAATATTCTATGATTTTGTGCAAAATGTTTGTATTCCTCCTTTGAAACTTCATTTAATTGGTGAAGCCCCATCCAATCACACAAGGAAACCCCTAGTCCATCCCTCAATTGTATCACTTGGTTGAGGGATCTTAGTTTCCTAATGAACTAAAGTGTGAAATAGGTCCCAAGTTCCATCTCCCAAAAGGTGGACACCTATTTCCCTTGTGTTCAGACGTAGACTTACAATGCCATGAAAATAAAAGGATAAAAAATGACTTTAGTAGTATGGCTAACGATCTTTTTTTCCAAAAAAAATGACAAAATTAAAATCCATTACATATGGTGATGTCTAGTTTGAAAAATTATGTTTTTTAATGATTGGATATGTTTTTCTATTTATTTATTAATTTATGAGAAAAGTGGTCCATAAACATGAAATGTGAGTTATTAGTATTTTTCAATTTTTAATTTTTAAAGTTTTTAAAAAATTATACGTCATCACTCTAGACATCATTTTTAACACTAAAATAAAAAAATTATGATTATTTTAGCTCAAATTATGTTTGTCATACATGATAGGTTGTCAAAAATAGAAATTAGGTCCAATAAAAAATTAATTTAAAAATATATATTTGGAAAAAATTAAAGTTATCCTCATAAAACTTTTCTATAATAGACATCTTTCCATAAAAGGAATTATAAACATACTTTTAGTTACCTTAAGTTATGTTTGTCATACATGTGCATGTTAGGGCCCTAAAAAGGTGACTTTAAAATGCGATTCGTGTACATCATATACAAAATTAACTTTTATGATTTGGGTATTAAATAAATTACATATTTGAAAATTAGACTAAAAATGCCACATTTAATATTATTAGACTTTCTTAAGATTCTATATATAAGTGCTTCAAATGTTTACTCCAACTATGGAAAACTCTTATTTTTAAGAAAAACACTTCCACCTTTTGACCAAAAAGTGGACTCAACATCTTGCACTTACCCAGATAGAAAGAATGGTCATGTCCTTAGATTAATTGGTAGAATTGTTACTTTTAAAATTATGTTATATCTCATATATTAAGTACCCATACACTCTTTAGGCTATAATTTGGGAGATCTTTAGAGCTCCATATCTCTCAATTTCTAAATGATCCTATTATGGATAGTCTTCTAGCTCTTGATGATTATGATAACCTACCATATGATGATGATATAAAAGAGTAGCTTGATTGTTTAGCAGTTCTAGATATTTTTCATGGCATTAATGCTTCACCTAATTTTCTTCTTCTACTCATATAGATATATTTATTGATTATTTTTATTTTATATTTTACTCCTAATCCAAATTTAGAGGTTTCATCTTCTTTATCTTCAATTCACTATCTTAAGGTTGGATTTTTTCATTCTAGCATTGGCACATACATCTCTAGGTGTTCATGTTTATACATCTTGTGTGGACACATCACCATGGGATTAACAATATTTGGATGACATATATTGAGATTACATCTCCATCTCTTGTTTCTCTAAGTCATTATTTGTAGTATATATCATAGTCTTCTATATTTGGTACAATGGAATGAGCACTTGACACATATTTTAGGTTTGTTTTGTGAGTCCTATCTTATAAAATTGGTATACATACTTGAGAAAATCTATCTCGTATTAGATGAAAACCCCATGATAGTTATGACACCATATTTTTTGAATAAAGAGGGATAAACAATTATTAAATCAAGAAGAATCTATACAAATTAGATACGAGCCCTACACTAGTCACCCAAGGATCATGGGCCCAACTACTAGAACTTATACACTTATAGGTGAAACTAGTCACCCAAGAAGCAATACTAATTGTAGACACTCAAAAATGTTTTGAATGATATCATGCACTCGAATCAAGTATACTAACATCATTTCGTCTTAAACCCATCCTCTTTTTTCTTAATTGATTAAATTAGCCTGATATTTAATTAATTATATCATTTGCATCTATTAACCTAATTAATATAATTGGGTTAATTCACCCACTTTCATGCTAACATTTTGTCCTATTATATTAAATAAATCAAATTATTTAATTTAAATCCCTAAGTCCTCTTATTTAGTTAAATAACCCTAAGTTATTTAATTAAATATCATTTCACTTTCCCCCTTTCATTGAATCACTTTATTTAATGAATATCATGGAATTCCCCTAATTGCATAATTAGACTTTTATTTTAATTATCAATTACTAATTAATCTAATTCCCCCCCACTTGCAAGGGTATATTCCTCCAAAAGGAATATTCCCATAGAATTTCTTTCCCCTTTTGCACATTAAAAATTTGTTTTAATTTGCTAAATATCTAATTTCCCCTCACCCATGAGAATATTCCAAAGAATATTCTCTCTTCTCACTCATTTAAAAAAAGGAGTATTCTTTTTTTCCTAAAAAACTTACAAGACTTCTTGTGCAAGTTTTGAGTGTGTTTTTTTGAAATAATATTAGCCCTTGATAATTTCCTTGATCCATGTGATCATTGATTCTCATCCGTTGATGGAAATCCATTATCCATGTTTCATATTTCTTTTATTTTTCACCATTGATTAACCTTTTTAATCTTAACCCTTCATTTTTCATTTTTCCTCCTATAAATAGCTCACTATTTTAAGACAAATGGATCCATCTTTTAACAACAAACTTATGTTGTTAAAATCACTTGCACTCATATTTAGCATCTTTTAGTTTAATTTACTAGCATATTAGCTTAGCTTCCATTAATGGCTTCCATGATAACATAAATGCATCCATTTAGTGTTGTGTAATTAGGGTTTCAATCTTTTTAGCTTAAAATCCATTTAGATTAGCTTTGTATACACTCATATCAATTATCTTAGCATAGATCATGTTAAAATAGCTTGCATCATGTCCATTTATCTTTAAATCATGTTTTCATACACATCTTTCATTGGTTTTGTTGATTCTCTTCAATAGAATCAATCAAAACAGGCTCATTTATCCATGTGATTGGGAAAGGGTCACCATTCCACATCAATGTGACACCACTCCCCCAATAGGATAAGTTTCAATGGATTTGAATAGGTATTTCTAAAGCTTACGTAGTTTAATATGTTAAGTTTTAATGAATGCTTAGTTTAGTTTTTATTAATTGATCTTATTGGGATTATCGTTTAGTCACATAATTACGCTTCGTATCCACATGGATCAAGTGTAGTCAGCCCATAATTATCCATCAGTCATATTTTGGTGCTAGAAGGAGGGCATAAATTAACCAATCTGATGTATTTCTTGTTAAAACTCCATTTTCATTGTGTTTTCAGGTACAACGACACTATTGATTATCAATCGACGCATTTGATGATGTGTCGCTATACAACAACGCACATGTGATTTTAGTTTATTGACTCATAATTAATCTAGTGATGCTTAATGAATTTCATCACTACGTTTTAATATAGTGACACTAATTTAATTTTTCAATGCAGAATGAATTTCTTCTAAGCGACACAATTGATATGTCAACACATTTGACCTCCTTGTTTTCTGCAGAGGGTCGCTATAAATTTTTCAATATGGCAACACATATCCTATGCAGTGATGTTATTGATGGATTTCAGCATCACGAATTACTGGTAAATAGAACAAAATTTTTTTTTGACATATGTTTAAATTTTTTGGCTTTATCTAATCACTAACATGTCTCTAACTTCTTGTTCTATTTTTTAGGCTAACTGGATTTTGTAGGTTGGACGATAAAATTTGAAGTGAAGGAGATTTTTTTCATTAATCTTATAATTGTAACAAGTGTTTTGATACTTTTGGGGCAATTATAACCCATTTATGATGCTTTTTGATTTCATAGTTTAGGACCAAACTAAAATTATTTTGGGATTTAAAATGAACGTTCAAATTAGTTAAAATTGAACCCTCACATCATTTTGCTTGTTGGATTAAAATTGAACAACACAACTTTCACACTTCAAATTGGTGTTTAAAATAAACTCATTTTGCTATGATGGATTAAAATGAACATGTGTTTGATTTTTCTACGTGTTCTTGTTGTGCGTATCCAATCCCCTTGCGCTTCATGCAATCTTGGGTGAAGAGAAACACACAAGTCTAATTTTTTTGCTTGGAAGCACTTATCCTCTCCCCTCATGCCTATTGGCAATCTTGGCTTCAATGGGAATCTTTTTATGCTTCAATCATGTGTCACCTTTAGAAAGGGCCCACCTCCCAACTTGAGAGATGGAACAACCCAAAGCGGTGTTTTCATTCCAACTCGCTATATAAATAATTTGGTTGTGATGAAAGTCACTAATCAAGCTAGTTGTGGTTGTCCCATATCGACGAATGTCTCCCTTAGTATCCCTATGATGCGTTAAAAATCTTAGATATTTCTAAGGGCTGAGATGCCTCTTAATTGAGTAGAATCGTCGTGTATGGAACCAGTTTATCCTGGATATGGTCATTAAAATACTTGTTTGTAGTGGCTAACCAAGTGAAATTCTGAAACGTATTTCAAGGCAGTGCATGGGAGTAGCATCGTGCCCAAAAGTTACTTACCATTTTCAGTTTTTGATTAAGGCATAAAGAAAATGGGGAATGGACTCCTTTGCTTGGTGTGTCAAGATGTTACATTTCCTTGACATAGCCTATTTTTCCACTTCATCTTCACGAATTAATCATCTCGTCCGATGATGGTAAGCCTATCCAAAAATACGTACATGATCTATCTAAGGTTGTAAATGTTTGAGAGTAAGTTTAACACTTGCTTGATTCCAAAACAATTGAAAACAAACATCAACAAGTATTTTTAAAATTTCAAACCCTTTGGTCTAAGTATGGATACCCTTTGACAAAACCTTGATATTGATGCTTGTCTTAAGGATTTATTCTTAGAGACTTCTAAATATTTTGGTTTACATCTCAATCCATACTTCCCAAAGTTGACCTAGGTAACTGTGCCCCTTACTTCATCCTTTTCACAAAATGTACTTTGTGGAATTGATGATGTTTTTGAAATAGAAATTTAGTTTGAACTTAAGAAAGACAAGTGTTTTTGGTAAAAAGAAACTCATTTAAGCAAGATAAATTGAAAAAATGAACCCCACATGACCATTTGGCATCCAATCACCCCAGTTGAACAACCCGACCTTACACCCACTATCATTCAACCAAACTTTGAACTCATTGAATGAGAACAACCGATATAATTAGTAGTTTGAGAAGATTCACTTTTGAAATAGAGGAAACACCAAGCCAATGGAGAAACACAACGTACATCATAGACAAAGAAGAGGAACAAGATGATATTGTGGCTAGAAGGCCCATATTACCACCAGCCTCTTGGCAATAAATATCCTCTTTTCTTCCATAAACTTGAACTTTTCTAAATGATCTCACACAAAATTAAAATTCCCAAGAGAAGGTCTACATGTCGTCACTTCAAACTTAGGCATCATAGTCCAAAAGCTATCAAACAACACATTTTGGCACTCTACCAAAATAGGACTAGATTGACAAGGAACTTTTATAGATGTGTTTCAAGGAATAATCTAGAATTGTATACCCTATTTGAAATTCAAAACTTTGGTCTTTTCCATGATCTTGAACTTCTCTAAATGATCTCATGCAAAATCAAAATCCCCAGGAGAAGGTCTACAGGTTGCTATTTCAAACTTAGACATCATAGTTCAAAGTACATTAGAAGATGTATCCTAAGACAGTACGACAACAGGAACAAGTTGGTAAGGAGGTTTTATAGATGTATTTGCTAAATAATACATAAATGTATGCTCAATATGAACCCCTCATTTAAGTCTAACATTGGTCTTTTGGATTTGAGAACTTTAGAGGTCTAGTATGTTTCTCACCACCTCGGTCTTTGAAAATAAAGGTTCACTCTTAATCAATATTGGTTCAAACACCTTCATACACCCCTTCATCAAAATCCAAACTTCACTTCACCAAAATTTGCAAAAATTTCAAACACACCAACACTTTTGGACTTGGACATCTATCAATCCAAATGCTAACTTAATTAATTTGTATGCGAAATGAATCCTTTTCCATGCATTTGGTTAAGTTAGTTATCATCTTTGAACTTGTTTATCTTGAAGGTCACAAGTCTACCCTAAAGATTCACAAGTTCATAAATATCCTTTATCCAAACATCAAAACATCAAACTTAATTCAAAAGTGTTGTCCTAAAACATTTATAAAAATCACTCCCCATATCATTCATCTTTTCATCTCCCACTACCATCATTTCTATAAAAATACTTAGAGTGTCCCTTCTACCTAGATTTGAGTCAACTAGAGAGTTTAAACATTACAAATCTCAACAAAACTCTCCCATAGGTGACACAAAATTTATGGTAAAAACAAAATCAAAAAAACAAGAGAATCATGGAGAAAACCAAATTCACGTTTACCTCAAGTGATCCCAATCCATTAGAATTTGATTTGAGAAGTCATTTTACCCCATCACAATAACACTTATCTCCATTAGGGCCATATGAGATAGAGGATGTCACAAACAATCCTTTTGGGATTACTAGGGAAGAATCATGGAGCATCAAGCCTTAGAAAATGTTGTTCCCAATTCCCCATATTTTGTTGCACAATCATTGACACAAGGCTTGATTTCATCCACTATTAAAACAACTCCATCACAGGGCTAAATCAAACATTTATTCCTAGTCTTGCAACTAGTCTTGTTAAGGACTTTGGCCACACTCTTCCATTTGAAAGCAACACAATTGTGGGTACTCTCAATGCCACTCCATCCCAAACAACCACTTGGACACCAACATTTGGAATTCTCCCCATTCTTGGGAATACTCTACATTAACATAAACCACTTACACTCCATTACTCCACAACAACCTCAACATATTGAGGGCATGCATCTACATCCGTACCCATGAGTACCACAAGTGTGCCCAACATCACGCAAACTAGTATGGACCAAGTGTCTCAAATAGACCCAAAAGGGAAAATCAATCCCCTCATGAAAAATCAGCCTTTAACGCAACATGGAACATCTTCATCCAATCCTCCCATTGATACATAAAACCCAACGGTTGCCGAAAACACATATATCCCATTCATCATCAACCCACATCAAAAAAATCCCTTGATCACAAATCCCTTTAACCAAGGTAATATTATGGCCATGTCTTTAACACAAGGGAACCCCCAAAACATCAGTCCAGGGAATCCTTTCAATCAGTGGGCTCAAGGTCCTAATGTGCCCTTAACATCGCAATACTTAACAGTGCCATCATCATCTTTATGGTTTGTCCCACAAGTCATGCAAAATAAAATGGTACCTCAAACTTGTTGCAAGAATGGAAAAGATTGAAGGTGTTATCATTGATGTCAACTGGTTATCAACTAGTTGTTGTTGGTTGTATATGTCGAGGATATTGATAAAATTGTAATGAAGATATGTTGCAGGTATTCAGTGGTTGTTCTGGGTTTTGGTCTAGATTTTCTCCTATGTTTCTGTGGTTCAGACATACTGTTCATGGTTGTTAGAAGATGCTATATCTAGATTTTGGGTTTTTGATTTGTTGTATAGTGCAAGTTGTGTTCACTAGTTCTGAACTGTGGTTTTCTATGTTTCTAGTTGAGGTTCAAGAGAAATGTTGTTAGTTTGGATTTCTATTTGATGAAGTCTTATGAATTATGGTTCTAGAGTTGAGTTTCCCTGATTCTATTGAAGATAGTTTCGACATCTGGAAGATTCGTGCTTAATGGTTCTATTTGTTTTATACCGGTTTAGCTAACCTTGTGTGAAATACTACTTTTGAGGTTGATGAAGCGTGTTGGATCTTTTTGGGTTCCTTGAAGCATGTGTTTGGGTATCCCTCATTCTAATGCCACCCTAGGATGTTTTGGTGAGAACCAAATTTGAATTTAAATTTGGGTGGCCTACTTTGGATATGTTTGAAATTTGAATATGGTATAAATACAAGATGAGTTAGTTGTGAAGAATCATACAAGAGCGAAGAAGAAGAGTGATAAGAGAAAAGAGGAAGTGCAGTTAGATGCAAAATTGATTCTATCCAGTGAGTGTGTGTGATGCGAGTGTGGAAGATCAGTGTGAAGCTTAATGCTGAGTTTCTGGATGTAGTGAGCAGAAGGTGAACTCTATTATTCATGCATGTCTGTGAGTGATTGTGGTGGAATCATTTGTTGCATTGGGATTGTAGTCTCTCTATCACAAGTCTTCTTTATCTTCTTTGTATCTCCATGGCAGTGAGCCCTTCAGGTTGTTAGCCCTATTGGACAATGAGTCCTTGTTTTGGAAGTGAACCTTATTTTAGATAGTGAGCCTCTTGTAACCGGTTTTGATATTCTCCATAGTGTGGATTAATCCTCACTGTGGTTTTTCCCTTATTGGGTTTTCCACATAAGTTTGGTGTTATTGTGTTTATGTGTTGGATTTGAGTTTCTGCATTGGTATTTGATTAATCATTTAAGTAGTATTAATAATTAGTTCTAGTGATTGAATTAAAGTTTAATTATGTGACAATTGATTCACCCCCCTCTTATTTTTCCTATTCAAAAATTGGTATCAGAGCATGGTTCCTTGGTGAAGAGATTAATTTCTTGAGGAAGGTCTGAGATGGTTGGAAAAATGATTTATGATTATCCAAGGCTAGATGAAAATAATTATGGTATCTAGAAAGTATTGGTGGAAGAATATCTAGAGTATTGTGGATATGATGTGAAGAAAGCTTAATAGAATCCTTACACTCTTGCTAATGGTCTGAGTATGCCTAAAGAGATCAAAGCACATGAAGCAAACAATAAGGCAAAGTACATGTTGAAGAATAGTCTGGTACATTCTGAGTTGATTAAGGTTCAAAATTTGAAGACTACTAAGGGAGTTTGGGACACTTTGGAAAGAAAGCATGATGGTGATGAGAGAGTTAGAGAAGCGAAACCACATAATTTGGAGACACAATTTGATCTTCTACATATGTCTGAAGATGAGAATGTTAAAGCTTATGTATAGAGATTGGATGAGATAGTGGCCGGAATGCGAGGACTTGGTGCTACTATAGATGAAACCAGGATTGTAAAGAAGATTTTTAGAACTCTTCCTGATGCTTACAGTGAGAAGGTGAGTGCTATTGAGCAGACTGTAGATTATAAGACCTATACTAAGGATTTGTTGTTAGGATTTTTGACATCTTATGAGATGAGGAAGTTGAGTTTAAGGAATGGATGCAAATAAAATACTACTTTTAAAGCTAAAAAAGATGAAGATCCAGATGAAGAAAATTTTGATGAAATAGAAGCTAACCTTATAAGAAGGATGAGGAAAGGCTATAGTAAGTATGAAGGTAAGTTTCCCTTTAAATGCTTTAGTTGTGGAGAAATAGGTCAATATGCTGCAAAGTTTCCAGAAAGAGCTAAAAGGAATAAACAGAGATATGAGAAAGAAAGGAAAGGAAAGAAGATTAACGAAGCTTACTATGTGAATGAGAATGCTAGTATATCTAATGAGGATTCAAAAGATTAAGATCCCGATGACAATGAATGCTAGTTCTTCGCGATTAAGGATTCACCTACTTCTGCTAATTTTGAAAAATAGGTAAAGGAAAGCCCTCCGTAGAAGGAGAAAAAAAAAGGTATGGTTATCTCTGCCCTACATGAGCTAAACAAGAGAAAAAATATTGGATAGTTGATAGTGGTTGTTCACACCACATGGTTGGCGATAAGATTAAGTTTGTTAAGCTTGAAAAGTATGATGGAGGCTTGGTTATGTTTGGAGATGATACTGGTGCTAAAATCTATGGGATAGGTTCAATGAGTTTTGATGGCAAGCATCGTACTGATTTTGTCTACTATGTTAAGGGTTTAAGGCATAATATGTTGATTTTTTGTTAGATGTGTAGAAAAGGATATGATCTTGTGTTTAAGGATGAGAGATGTGAGATTCAGAAAGGATCTGGAACATTGATTGCTATAGGAGAGAAATCTAAATGGAATATCTATCAACTTAAGGGTGTTGATGGACGATGCTTTATGACTCAGATTAATGAAAGTTGGTTATAGCATAGGAGAATGTGTCACATGAATTTTGATAACTTGGCAAGGATTAGTGTTGTTTAGGCCATGAGAGATTTACCGAGAATTACAAAGTCTGTTAATGCTATTTGCATGAATTGTTAGCTTGGAAAGCAAGTAAGAAATAATTACAAATCAAAGGAATATTCTACTACTAGACTACTGGATATAGTTCCTACAGATCTTTGGGGTTCTGCAAGAGTGAGAAGTCTACTTGGTGAAAGGTACTTTATACTTTTAATTGATGATTATTCTAGATATACATGGGTTACATTTTTTAGAGAGAAATTAGATGCATTAGATAGATTCAAGATATTCAAAGCTATGGTTGAAAATGAAGTGAACTTGAAGATAAAATGCTTAAGGTTTGACAGAGGTGGAGAATTCACCTCCCATGAGTTTAATATGTTTTGTGAAGTTCGTGAAATAAAGAGACAATTATTTGCCCCGAGAACTCCTGAGCATAATGGAGTTGTTGAAAGAAAAAATAGAACAGTTCAAGAAGTTGCTAGATCAATGATTACTAAGACTAGTTTACTGGAAGCCTATTGGAAAGAAGTTATTCATACTGATGTTTATGTATTTAATAGATTTCAAGCAAGAGCAAATAGTACAAAGACTCCCTATGAGCTATAGCATTGAAGAATTCCTACTATTAAGTATTTCAAATTATTCAGAAGCAAATGTTATATCAGAAGAGATGAAGAAACTTTGGGAAAGTTTGATGCAAGAAGTGATGAAGGTATTTTCCTTGGATATTCTACTAAAAGCAAGGCATATAGATGTTTCAATAAAAGACTGATAAAGATTGTAGAGAGTTCAAATGTCAAGGTTGATGAGACAATGAATAATTCTATTGAAATTGATGGATATGAATCTGATGAGCCTGATTGCATAAGAATTGAAGAGATTATGGAAGAATGGGAAAAAGATGAGCAAGAGAAGCAGGATGAACATAATGAAAGATAAGAAGATTCTTCGGTGATGTCCCCTAAGACACCTATACATGTACAGAAGAATCATTCAGAAAGTCAAATTATTGGTGACAAAATAAAAGGTGTATTAACTAAAAGTAGAGCTGTTGTTGAAGTGAATCTATGTTTAATTTGTGAGATTGAATTGAAGAATGCTCGTGAAGCTTGTAAAGATGAACATTGGAAGGAAGCAATGAAAGAAGAACTTATGTAGATTGAGAAGAATAAGGGAATTGGTCCCAAGCCTAGCAGAAAAAAACATTATTGGATCAAAATGGGTATTTAGAAATAAGTTGAATAAGAATGGAGAAGTTGTTAGAAATAAAGCAAGGATTGTGTGTAAGGGTTTCTCACAAGTAAAAGGTATAGATTTTCAGGAAAATTTTGCTCTGGTAGCAAGAATGGAAGCTATAAGGATGTTCTTGGAATTTGCTGCTCATAAAGACTTTAAGGTCTATTAGATGGATGTCAAGTCAGTATTTTTGAATGGTGAGCTAGAAAAAGAAGTCTATATGGAGCAACCGAAAGGATTTCAATTGATAGATCAACCAGATATGGTGTGTAGATTGAAGAAAGCTTTATATGGATTGAAGCAAGCTCCTAGAGCTTGGTATGTGAGATTGGACAGGTATTTGATTTAGCAAGGTTTTAACAAAGGTACAACAGACAATAATCTATACTTTAAGATTAAAAATGACAAAATCTTGATTGTAGTAGTGTATGTTGATGACATTATATTTGGAGGAAATGAAAATATGTGTAAGATGTTTGTAGAAGAGATGGAAAAATAATTTGAAATGTCTATGTTTGGGGAGATGAATTTCTTTCTTGAACTACATATTAATCAAATAGAGAAAGGAATTTTCATTTCATAGTCTAAGTATGTGAGAGAGATGTTGAAGAAGTTTGGGATGGATAGTTCCAAATTGGTAAGTAGTCCTATGGTGACTGGTTGCAAATTGGTTTAAGATGGTGATTCGCCTAAGGCTGATTAGAGCAAGTACAAATTTATGATTGGTGGACTACTATATTTGATTGCTACTAGATTGGATATCATGCATGTTGTTTGTCTTGTGGCTAGATTTCAAGAAGATCCTAAGGAAACACATGTTGCTACTATTAAAAGAATATTCAGATATTTGAATGGCACTCCAGATTATGGATTATGGTATCCTAAAGATATTGATTTTACACTTAGTTCCTATACAAATGCAGATTAGGTTAGATGTATAGATAACAAAAAAAGTACAAGTGGTGGTGCATTCTTTCTTGGATGTAGATTGGTGGCATGGTCGAGTAAAAAGAAAGATTTAGTCTCCTTGTCTACTGTTGAAGTTGAGTATATTTTTGTTGCATATTTTTGTACACAAGTTCTATGGATGAAACAAACATTTAAAGACATCATAGTGGTATATGATAATCCAATTTCTATCTTTTGTGATAAAAAGAGTGCAATTAACATTTCAAAGAATCATGTGATGCACTCGAGGACGAAGCATATATCTATCAGATATCATTTCTTGAGAGAGAAGGTCATGGAGAATGAAGTAAATATTGAGTATGTTTCGACAAAGGATCAGGTGGCTAATATTTTCATGAAATCTCTTCCTAAAGATACTTTTGAGTATCTTTGGGAGAAGTTAGGGGTTATTTCCCCTCCTTTTTTAAACTAGATGCATATGGAGATGCATAAGTCCGGTGGATCTATGGATCTATCCTTCTTTTGGACTGATGTTTTGGTGGATACCTCTCAAGGGGGTAGGTAGTATCAGGTGTTGTCATTGTTTGTATTTTTTTCATGTTAAAGGAGAAATCAATGTAAAATATTCCTTTTCCTTTGCCATTGATGTCAAAGGGGGAGAAGAAGCATGTGAAAAAAGAAAAGAAAAAAGAGAGGGAGAATGGGAGAAGAAGCATGTGAAAGGAAAGGAAGCATATAAGAGATTATCTACTAAGGGGGAGAAACATAAAAAATGTATTTAGATCTAGTATTTTGTTTTTGATGGTTTTTGATGAAGGGTACTCCCCTTACAATCTAAAACTCACAAAAATAACAGATAATGGCACATAAAAAATGCAAGAAGGAAAGAAAATATTTTCTATTATCACTAAAATGAAAATGAAATTACAACATTAAATTTTCCATCACATGGGATTTTTGATTACATAAATCTGCAAATCCGCAAATCGGAGCCACCATCTACTTTTCTCTAGCCCCCTCTCTGTAGCCTCCCCTTACATCCTTTATTTGGAAGGTGTAACCGCCCTAGAATCTTCTGGAAAGTGTAACCGCCCAAGAATCTTTTGGAAAGTGCAACTTCCTCAGGAAGATATTTTGAAATTTTATTAATTTTGGTATTACAACTTCGCGGGGTCATAACTTTTGATCCGACTGTTGGATTTTCTAATATAATACCTTTTCAAAAAGGTCTCGAGAAATATTGTGCTAGGAAGTAGGGCCAAAAGGCCAACTACTTTTTTTTTCCACCAATTTTCAGGCCCATCCAGGGCCTCTAAGTGCCTCAAAATTGACCCCGAAGATTTTACTAGGATTTTTAAAAATTAATATTTTAATATCTCTCAAATGACAAATGGTATTGAAGTGATTTCTTCCTCATTAGCTTCAATTTACCATTTTGGAGGTCTGTGTAAGATTTTGTGTCCAACCATGCATAAATGAAAGCTTACAAAAATAGTAACCCTACCAAATTTAGCCCTTATTGAAAAGAAACAACATTTTTTTGGGTGATGCAAGATTGCTCTTACACCCTGGATGCTCCTGCATCAGTTTTCCACATCATATGTTGCCATCAATGACAAAGGGGGAGATTTTCAGAAGAATGGAAAAATTGAAGGTGTTTTCATTGATGTCAAATGGTCAATTGGTTATCAACTAGTTGTTGTTTGTTGTATATATCAAGGATATTGAGAAAATTTTAATGAAGATATGTTGCAGGTATTCAGTGGTTGCTCCGGGTTTTGGTCTAGATTTTCTCCTATGTTTGTGTGGTTCATACATGTTCATGATTATTAGAAGATGATATATCTAGTTTTTTGGTTGTTGATTTGTTGTACAGTGCAAGTTGTGTTCACCAGTTGTGAACGGTGGTTTTCTATTTTTCTAGTTGAGGTCCAAGAGAAATGTTGTTGGTCCAGATTTCTCTTTGATGAAGTCTTATGAATTGTAGTTTTAGAGTTGAGTTGCCCTAATTCTATTGAATATGGTTTTGGCATCTGGAAGATTCATGCTTAATGGTTCTATGTGTTTTACACTGGTTTGGTTGACCTTGTGTGAAATACTACTTTTAAGGTTGATGAAGCGTGTTGGATCTTTTTGGGTCCCTTGATGCATGTGTTTGGGTTTCCCTCATTCTAATTCCACCTTAGGATGTTGTTGCACTGACCTAATTTGAATTTGAATTTGGATGGCCAACTTTGGATATGTTTCAAAGTTAAAGATGGTATAAATACAAGATGAGTTAGTGGTGAAGAATCATACAAGAGCGAAGAAGAAGAGTGATAGGAGAAAAGAGGAAGTGCAGTTAGATGCAACATTGATTCTATTCAATGAGTGTGTGTGATGCAAGTGTGGCAGATTAGTGTGAAGCTTAATGTTGAGTTTCTGGATGTAGTGAGTAGAAGGTGAACTCTATCATTCATGCATGTCTGCAAGTGATTGTGGTGGAAGCCTTTGTTGTATTGGGATTGTAGTCTCTCTATAACAAGTATTATTTATCTTCTTTGTATCTCCATGGTAGTGAGCCCTCTGAGTTGTTAGCCTTGTTGGATAGTGAGTCCTTGTTCTAGATAGTGAGTCCTTGTTCTGGAAGTGAGCCTTATTTTAGGTAGTGAGCCTCTTGTATATGGTTTTGATATTCTCTATAGTGTGAGTTAATCCTCACAATGGTTTTTCCCTTATTTGGTTTTCCACATAAATATGGTGTTACTGTGTTTATGTGTTAGATTTGAGTTTCTGCATTGGTATTTGATGATTAATCATTTAAGTAGTATCAAGAATTAGTTTCAGTGATTAAATTAAAGGTTAATTTTGTGAAAAATGATTCACCCCCCCTCTGAGTTGTCCTATTCAACAAAATTTACATTCCTCCACCTCAATCCACTATCTTGCAAGGAATGTTAAACTAAGGGAATCCACAACCTCTCATCAACAATCCATAATCCATCACAAATTTCCCAACCACTGATTGATCCTACATTGTAAGCACACACCCTAGCTTTATAGTAGGCACAATAGGCTTATCGACAAGCAGCCTTAGTCGCACAACAACAAGAAGCAGCCTTAGTCGTACAATAACAATAGTAACAACAACAAGAAGCCTTAGTCACACAATATCAACAACAACAACAACAACAACAAAAACAACAAGAAGTAACATTAGTAGCACAAAAATAGTAGTAACAACAACAAGCAACCTTAGCAACATAGCAATAATCGCAAACACAACAACAAGCATCCCTAGCAGTATAACAACAATAACAATATCAAGCAAGCTTAGCAGCACAACAAGCAGCCTTAGTAGCTCAACAACATCAACAATCCCAACAATAACAATAAGAACAAGCTCAACAATATTCCCAACAACAACAATTGCTCGTGTAACAACAACAACAAGGCTTATACTATAACCCTTAACAAAACATCATCAACTTGAACATGTTAGGAGCATATATGCCTACATCATCATCACCTTATCCTACGCCCCTATACACAACATACAACTCCTCATCATATCAGAATCCCATGTACGCTACATCCACTATCCCACAATATGCAACATATGTTTCTCCACCAATCCCACAAGATGATGTGCCATTGCAACTCAAGGCGTTAACACAAGAAATGCAAGATATCTGGATGGGAAAAATGAAGAAATCCCATATACATGACCTATTCCCATATCCATTTGATCAAAACATCACAATGGTACTATTCCCTCCTAGTTTTGAAATCCCCAAATTTGATTTAATTCCATGTGTATGGAGGTTTCCTATAATGATTCATATTTGATGTGCCTGTTCCCATGAAGTTTAACAAGTCCTGTCATGGATTTGTTTTCTCAATTACCTCCAAATATCAAAACTTTCCAAGAAATTGTTGACAAATTCATAGATCAATTCTTCTTTAATATTGACATAGACATAAGGTTAGAAGAGTTATATACTCTCAAACAAAACATGGGAGAATAATTTTCCAATTTCTTGCAACGATCGAGGCAAAGAGTGAGAAAAATTAAGTGGCCAATTCTTCATGAAGAACAAGTGGGGATCATCATAGCAAATCTAGATCTAGATCTATCCTTCCACTTGAAGATGCACTGCATTACATTTTATGATGAGCTTGTCCCTGGAGCCCTTAACATCAAGAGAGCTATAATATTAGAGGGAAATACTCAAGCCTACAAAGACAACTGTCCATCAACCAATTCAAATGACAAGCCTCGTGTTTGGGCTAAGAACAAGAACATGATGAATGATGGTGTGGTAGATGCTAAGGTGGTCCTAAGTGTTCCTAGGAAAAAAATAAATCAAATAGCTAACATACAACCAAGTGTGCAACAAATAACACCACCAAAAAACAATTAGGTCAACAACATTAAAACAAAATAGATACAAACACCTAACAAGAACAACTATTCAAAACATAAGTATACACAATTGTCAGAGCCTATTGAGACTATCATGAAGAAATTGGTAGAGTCAAACTTAATAACACTTCCAAAATTTGAAAACTACCTAGAACCACAAGATAAACCACCTTGGTACAACGAAAATGATCTTTGTGACTTTCAAAAAATCAAAGGACATAAGACAATGAACTGCATGCGACTCAAAAATATTATCTAAGATCTTATAGAGAGCGACACCATATCTATTGAGGTACCAGCCAGTAATAAGGAACTTAAGATATACATGACCCCTATACTGGATCATAGCAGAGGAAACAACACTGGGAAAGCTAAGGATTACACAAACGTGCAACATACCTATTCCAATGTGGTCACTTCTTGTGACAATGTCATTATTGTCATCACCATTAAAGGGCCTAGTGTGCAATGTGGAGTCACCATCCAAGGAGTCCCATATCAATCTAGGGCACACCCTACTTAGCCAATAGCAAGCACTAGCAAGTACAATCTCCTAGATCAACTAAAGAAGACCTCCGCATAGATTTCTATCTTAGAACTATTGAGGCTATCCTCCGTGCATAGGGAAATATTAGAGAAATCTCTATTTACGCCGTTCATCCTTGAGGATATAGATACAAAGTCATTTCAAGCTATGGTAGGTCATATCACTAATCATATTCTCACCTTCTCAGAACAAGACCTACCATCACAATCATCTCATAATTATTCTTTACACCTTGAGGTCATCATTCATAAGAACAAAGTTAAAAGATTTTTAGTAGATGGAGGTGTTGGTATGAACATTTGTACCCTTCAGTTGATAAAAAATATGGGCTATTCAGAGGATAATATTGAGAAAACAAAGAGTACCACCATTAGAGCATATGATGATCAAGAGTGGTTATCACAAGGCATCATCGCACTGCCCATCCAATTAGGACCTATCATCATGGAAGCTACATGCCAAGTGTTAGACCTTGATCTTCCCTACAACATCCTACTTGGTTGACCCTGGATCCATTCCCTAAAAGTTGTAGCTTTAACCTACCATCATTGTGTAAAGTTTCCTTTCAAGGGTAGATAATTTACCATCCATGGAGATCTCAAGCCTTTTTACTACTATGAGAATCTTGAGGCCAAGTTCTATAAGATCCCCCAAATACCCAAGAATGAGAAAGGGCCTACACCTTCTACCTCATTTGTTGACCCATCATCCCTTGCGTCTACCTCAAAAATTAAAACACCCATTGTGTAGAACATACCCAACATCAAATAAGTGATCCAGGATGATGGTTGTGGAAAATATAAGCTAATGAAGGATACTTTTGTATTGGGAGAGCTACCTCTTTCTTCCAAATCTCATGGGAAACCCACACCTAGCAACAAAGTCCTTGAAACTTCAAGATGGCAACTACTACCTTCACCAAGTGGGGGGACCTGAACAAAGAAGATGTCAGTGAGGAGGATATCTCTAAACTAATCTATCAAGATGAATGACCCATCCCCATTCTTTCCATGGAATATGACAACAAAGGCTTGCAGCTAAGGAAGGGAATGGGGTATACCAAGAATGAAAAATTGGGAAAAAATGACAATGGTTTGCTAGAACTTATCGTTCCTGAGAAACGTCCAAATAATCTTGGTCTAGGTTGTAGTATTAGCAAGGTTACCCTTATTAGCAAAGGTACTTCCGCTAAACAAGTTGAGGCTTCCTCTTGGTTATGAACATCACGTGATATGACCCTAGATGACTTCCCCCTTGATGTTGCTGACCTATTTGAGAAAAACTTCCTCTTCTTGATATCTACATCATCCTTCACCCCAAGCAATCAACCAAATGAAATACGCCTAGTATACCCGCAACTCATTAACTTGGACCAAAGAGGACCACTGATTCTAGATTTATTTGAAAAAAATGAAGCAATCTCAGAATTCATGGGACTTTGAGACAACCTATCATGGGTAGATCACAAGGTTGGTTCTGACATAGAACTCGAAAAAAGGGTGTACTACGGGGAGATGATTGAATCCTTCAGTTGCAAAATTGATGACATACAACTAACTTGTAGATCTTTGAGTGAAAACCACACTGTGGCACTCTCTAATCCTAATATAGTAAAAAAAAGGAGGCATCTGAGGGTGAAAACCTATCTGAGGCACCCAAGGACGAGGGATTCAATTTCCCCCTTAGTGCAATGCATCCAGAAAATTCAACAATCTTAGTAGAAAAGGCCACTCCAGTCAACGTGGGAACAAAAGAAGCACCCAAGATCACTTTCTACGCTGAATTCTTGTTGGATGAAGAACATAAGAACCTAGCAGCATTTATGAAAGAGCGAAAAGCTAACTTTTCATGGTCATACACAGATATGCCAGGGCTTGATATAGAAGTAGTTATGCATCATCTAGCAGTCCATCTTGAAGCCAAACCAGTAAAGTAAAAGTTAAGGAAGATGCACCCTCAAATAGTGTGTTGGAACTGTAAAAATCTGGTATTTTACATGTTCATTTTACTCATAAATTTCCAGATTGGTCCTACTGTGTGCATTTTTCACTCATTTTCTGCCCATATAGCCCCTTTGAATCCATTGAGTCATGCATCTTTTCTAACATTTGTTTGTTGTAGGCTTATCGACCTGACAATATCTGGGTCTCCCCAATCCGTTTTTCTGATAAAATGTCTGTGTTGCCTATCGGCAAGACATTTTCTATGTCACGGTGATTGGAGTTTGCTCTTCAGCAGTTATCGACATGACTTTCATGTTGTTTCGGAGATTGAGGAGTGGTATATCGGCATTGGTATTTTCATTTGTGTGAGGTCTCCCTGAATGGGTCAAGTCTCACCGACTTGCACATATGAGGATTCATCGGCAGAGCTAGGTGGTATTGGCATTGTGTCTCAGCGAGGTCTTCTTGTCTTGCCGAACGACGGTGGAAGGATACAACATATCGACGTAAGTTTTGTCCTCGATGGAAGCTCTCACCGAACTCATCATATCTCACCGACTGGAGGAACAAAATTGTCTTATCGACATAAGTTAGGATCTTTAGTGGAAGTCATAGCAAACCCAAGGGTGTCTCACTGACCGACAACTATAACATACACTTCGGTAAGACTTATGAGCTTCGGTGTTAAGTCTTGTTGAGCCCGTCAGGTCTTGCTGATAAAATCTAACGAATGGCTTTCAAAAAAAGTTTTATGTTGTCTTGGTGAACTGGTATGTGCTTGGGGTGTTTTGGTGAAGCAACATATAGTCTACAAGAGGTTCCCCCGAGGGTTGGAAGTTATAGCGACATGTATGATATGTATGGACTCGTCGGCAAGAAAAACTTTAAGTCACAGCGACCAAAGTATTTCGTGTGGACTTTCGGTGAAACAATGGGTATTCTCTATAGCATCTCCCTGATGGATGAATGTCACGATGACACTGAATCAAACAAGGAGCTCATTGGTGAGAGGGACTCTTGTGTCTCAATGATCAGAACAAATGTAACACATTTGTGCTCTCGGTATGACTAAGGGTTTTCGATATGATATCTCCAAGACTCAGGTGGTCACGACGATGAACAGGGGATCGCAGGCAGATAGCGATTGACATTATTTTGCCTTCGGCATACTTACAGGCTATCCTGGTGACTGTTCCATTGATGATTAATATTCAAACACTATGGGCCGACATATGGAATTTTGACCATTGCAGGCCGACTTGGTTTTTGCCCGATTTCTACGGTAGCCAACATGGATTTCCAATTTGATTCATTTTCTTGAATGCTGGTGTATAAATATGCACTCCGATTGTAATGGAAAAAGAATAAGATTTTATATTAGATACAATAGATTAGGAATGGGCATAGTAGAATAAAGTTCTCATTCTAGAGACTATGTTGCATGTTTTCAAATGGTGTTTTCAATGAAATTCAGCTGGTGTGGCAGGTTATTTCTGGTGTTAATTGTCTGTTGAGTTTATTGAAAAGTATTGCTAAGCTGTCTCCATGATTGATTCTTTCTGCTTGTTAAAATTGATGTAACAAGTTTACTTTCAGTTTATTAGTGCACATTTTCTATATCTGTGTGATTAATCTATTGGTTCTCTCAAGCAGAGATTAAATCCTTTTTGTTGATCACAGTAATCAGGAAGATTCATCTGGATTATTGAAGTAGAGCTTAGTAGTCATAAACTTGCATGTTTTTACAAGTTACAAAAGAAATATATGCCAGCAATTTTATTTTCTTCCAGAATAAGTTGTCCACTTCTGTTTCATTTGACTCCGCATACCCAACAAGGCACTGGTCTCTGCAATTTCATCATTTGGATTCATTCAGTTTCTTTACATCTGTTTTATATTTGTTAATTGAGCACTTTAGGATTCAAATCAGAAGATTGCTATTGCTATCAAGTTGATTTCATTTGTTCACTTCCATCTGCCATTATGGACAAATCCTTGTGCAAGAAAGATAATCATAAGTCAAGTTTGGTTCATTCAGAAAGGTACACCCGCCTAAGTCTAGCAGCACCTGAAGAGTAGAAGGTTGAGTTCTCTTGACCTTGTCTGTTACCCTAAAACATATCAAGAGATTGGCAGCCTCTTGAGGCATTCCGCCTGCGTTTTTGAGAGCCAACAAATTGGAGACTCTACTGGGGATTACATCAGAAAATTTGGTTGAAGACCATCATATAGAGTCAGTGAAGAAAAGATTAACAAATTGAGAAGTTTCAAAAGGTGATTCCGCTGGGAAAAGATCAGAAATAATGATTTTCCTACTTTTGGAAAAGTAGGTGGCGACTCTGAAAGAATATTTTGCAGCTCTTCAAACATGAATGGAGGAGGATCTCAGTTCTGGGGAGGTCATGTTGGAGCTCCTCATGGCCAGCAGTATGTGTCGTATTATCATACACACTACAATGGTATGATGCACCAGCATCAATACCCACCTGGCGTCCCCCCTCATCAGTACACAATAATGATCAGATAGTTTGATTTGGCAGGGATTCAATTATCTCCCTATCCAATGGATGGCAGTTGGAGAGGTCTTGTTCCAAAGTTTACAGGGAGTGATGCAATTACCGTTGAAGAGCATTTAAGAAGTTTCAATGCTTTCATCCAATATTTGGGTGTGCCATATGAAGATTTACACATGAGGCTATTCATGATATCACTTATTGAAGATGCTAGGTATTGGTTCAACAGCTTGCCAGCTGTCTCTATTGATTCTCTCCAAGGATTTTAAGATTAATTCCTCGAGCAATTTGGGAATCTAGGTGCACTAGATGCTTCTCTTCGTGAATTAATGCACATTCAGAAAGATCAAAGTGATACAATTTATGATTTCGATTGGAGATTCAATAAGTTGCAGAATAAGATACCTCCTAGATCAAAGTTGCCAGATTATATAGCACTGAGTATTTATTTGAATGCATTTGATCCCAAGACATGGTATGAGCTAAGAAATAAATTCCCAATAGATTTGGTTGAAGCACAGAAGATGGCACAAACAATTGAAAACAATAGGAAGGTTGCTGGCATAATCAGTAAAAGAGATATTCCTAGGGTTTCTCAGCAAAGCAACGCATACAGGAACAAAAGGCCGAGGTTGCATGACATGCCTTATAATATAGACTGGAAGGACAACAAACCTATAACAGCTAGGCCTGGAAACAAGGAAGCTCCTGATCCATTGACAGGGGGAACCTACATGGTAAGTAACAATTACTTTTGTGATTTTTGTGATAAGCCACATTCCCCAGATTATTGTGTTGTTGCCCAAAGAATACAAGAAGAGGGAATGCTGATGGGAAACAATGGAGAAGATCACATAGTATATCTGGCTTCAAATACTTTTCACCATGTTGAGGAGGATGAAGGTGCAGGGCGTCTTCCTTGCACAACAGATTGTCACAGAGAGAGCAGCGTTTGTTGTGAGGAATCTAGTGAATATTCTGATGCTGATGATGAACCTGAGGTTTTTGATCTGTAGTCAAGGGATTCTTCTACCTCTTATGAAGATCATGATGAAGAGGCAATGGGAAATGTTGATTCATCAAGTAGTAAGTATACAATACCTCTGGCTGCAGTTGAAAATTATGAAGATACATTTGATCATGATGAGGTTTGTACATTTGAAAGTGATTTCCAATTTTTTTCAAACTTATTGTATGATGAAAAGTTAAGTGAAGATCAGATGATTTTTTTCCAAGGTGTGTCAATGAGTAAGTTTCAAATATTTTCAAATCCATTCTATGAAAAGGAGGAAATAATTTCAGACAAGCAAAATGATGGAATAGATAGCTGCACTGATGATGTTTCTGATTCCCCATTCTCTGACGGTATTGGATTTCTATTTGATGATGACAAAAGTGAGGAGTATAATTGTAGTGATGAAAATATTGAGACTTGTTCACTTGTAAGTGAACATATTGCAGATTTGTTTACTTCTGAATACCAGGGATGCGCACATAAAGATGATCTTGAAGTTTTGTCTCCAGGTTACTTTTGTTTTGACAATGAAGAATCTTTGTGTAAAAATTCTTATGACTCCCTGTGTATTTCTTGGAATGATGGTGATACTTTTGGTGTTGATCAAAAGTCTGCTTCCATTCGGGATGAGGTATGTGATTTTGAAATTTCTAATTCATGTGAAGAAGACATTTGTTTGCATACCAAGGATGATAAAAGTCCAGTTTTTATTGGTTCACATATGCATGATATGGAGGATATGAGTCATGATCTAGTATTGTCTCCGAATAGAGATACTGAAGAGTTACAGAGGGTTTCTGACTTGTTTTCCTCAAACAGTAATGATATGACAAAGTTTTTTTTTTTCAAGAGAATCACTTTGATTGTGAAATTTTTATACAACTGGGAGAGTTTCATAATACATAACAGTGAGAAAGATAATGAGAAATATTGTATTGAATATGCATGCATTTTTTATATTGAAGATAACAGGGGTTTATCTGATGATGAAGAGTATAAATTGCAGAATGGTATAGGGATTTTGGGCCAAACTGAACATGATGATACTCTAAGAACTTGCAATAATAGTAACAAGAAAGATTGCATGAGTATCTTCAAGATGAGTCTGATGAACTCAGGAGAAAATCAGGTATTTGATAGGGGAAAGCTTGGTTGGAGTTTTAGATAGCTCAGAATAGATGAAGCAAAATAGAGGATTAAGGGTTTCCAATGCATGGACAACTCTTGCTTTTCCTCTTTAAAATTATTTTCCATGCACAGTAGTTTAGGGTTCTTCTTCATCTCCATCTTACATTCATTTTGCATGCGTTCCTTCATGCTTCATTTCCATTTCCATTTCCATTCTGTTCACTGCTCATCATTTTGTGTCTAGTCTACTCACCCAAAGATTTGGATCCTTGCAATGATTTTACTATCATTCATCCCCAGACGGAGCCACTGTTGGAACTGTAAAAATATGGTGTTTTACATGTTCATTTTACTCATAAATTTCTAGATTGGTCCTATCATGTGCATTTTTCACTCATTTTCTGCCCATATAGCCCCTTTGAATCCATCGAGTCATGCATCTTTTCTAACATTTGTTTGCTGCAAGCTTATCGACATGACAATATCTGGGTCTCCCCGATCCTTTTTTCTGATAAAACATTTGTGTTGCCTATCGGCAAGATGTTTTCTATGTCACGGCGATTGGAGTTTACTCACCGGTAGTTATCGGCACAACTTTCATGTTGTTTCGATGATTGAGGAGTGGTATATCAGCATAGGTATTTTCATCTGTGTGAGGTCTCCTCGAATGGGTCAGGTCTCACCGACTTGCGCATATGAGGATTCATCGACGGAGCTAGGCGGTATCGGCATTGTGTCTCAGTGAGGTCTTCTTGTCTTCCCAAATGGCAGTGGAAGGATACAGCATATCGGCGTAAGTTTTGTCCTTAGTGGAAGCTCTCACCGAAATCATCATATCTCGCCGACTGGAGGAAAAAAATTGTCTTATCGGCATAAGTTAGGATCTTCGGTGGAAGTCATAGCGAACCCAAGGGTGTCTCACCGACCGACAACTATAACATACACTTCAGTAAGACTTATGAGCTTCGGTGTTAAGTCTTGGCGAGCCCGTCGGGTCTTGCTGACAAAATCTAACGAATGGATTTCGACAAAAAGTTTTATGTTGTCTTGGCAAACTGTATGTGCTCGGGGTGTTTCAGTGAAGCAATGTGTAGTCTACAAGAGGTTCCCCCGAGGGTTGGAAGTTATAGCGACATGTATGAGACGTATGGACTCATCAGTGAGAAAAACTTTAAGTCACAGTGACCAAAGTGTTTCGCGTGGACTTTCGGTGAAACAATGGGTATTCTCTATAGCATCTCCCCGATGGATGAATGTCACAGCGACACTAAATCAAACAAGGAGCTCATTAGTGAGAGGGACTCTTGTGTCTCAACGATCAGAACAAATGTAACACATTTGTGCTCTCGGTATGACTAAGGGTTTTTGATATGATATCTCCACGACTCAGGTGGTCACGGCGATAAACAGGGGATCGTAGGCAGATAGCGATTGACATTATTTTTCCTTCGGCATACTTACAGGCTGTCCTAGCAACTGTTCCATTAATGATTAATATTCAAACACTGTGGGCCAACATATGGAATTTTGACCATTGCAGGCTGACTTGGTTTTTGCCCAATTTCTACAGTGGCCGATATGGATTTCCAATTTGATTTATTTTCTTGAATGCTGGTGTATAAATATGCACCCCGATTTTAATTGAAAAAAATTAGATTTTAGATTAGATACAGTAGATTAGGAATGGGCACAGTAGAATAAAGTTCTCATTCCAGAGACTATGTTGCATGTTTTCAAATGGCGTTTTCAATGAAATTTAGCTGGTGTGGCAGGTTATTTCTGGTGTCAATTATTTGTTGAGTTTATTGAAAAGTATTGCTAAGCTGTCTCCATGATTGATTCTTTCTGCTTGTTTAAATTGATGTAACAAGTTTACTTTCAGTTTATTAGTGCACATTTTTTGTATCTGTGTGATTAATCTATTGGTTCTCTCAAGTAGAGATTAAATCCTTTTTGTTGATCATAGTAATCAGGAAGATTCATTTGGATTATTGAAGTAGAGCTTAGTAGTCATAATCTTGCATGTTTGTACAAGTTACAAAAGAAATATATGCTAGCAATTTGATTTTCTGCTAGAATAATTGACTCTGCATACCCAAAAAGGTACTGGTCTCTGCAATTTCATCATTTGGATTCATTCAGTTTCTTTACATCTTTTTTATATTTGTTAATTGAGTACTTTAGGATTTAAATTAGAAGATTTCTATCGCTATCAAGTTGATTTCATTTGTTCACTTCCATCTGCTATTGTGGACAAATCCTTGTCCAAGAAAGATAATCATATGTCAAGTCTGCTTCATTCAGAAAGGTACACCCACCTAGGTCTAGCAGCACCTGAATAGTAGAAGGTTGAGTTCTCATGACCTTGTCTGTTACCCTAAAATGTATCAAGAGATTGGCAGCCTCTTGAGGCATTCCACCTGCGTTTTTGAGAGCTAACATAGTGCTCTTGGTCAAACTTGAGTTACAAAAGCTTCTTGATGTTGGATTCATCTGACCCATAGATTATCATAAGTGGGTTTCAAACCTAGTACCAGTCTCTAAACCCACTGGGCGCATCCAAATCTATGCTGATTTCGAAGACTTAAACAAGGCATTCCTGACGGATGATTTCCCTCTTCCTAACATAGACATCATAGTGGATCTAATAGCTGGGCATGAAATTCTATCACTCATGGATGGTTTTTCATGCTACAATCAAATCATGATCGGCAAGGAGGATCAACACAAAAATGCATTCACTTGTCCATGGGGGATATGTTGCTAGTACATGATGCCATTTGGGCTAAAGAACACAGGAGCAACTTATTAGAGAGCAATGATCCTCATCTTTCATGACATGATCCACAAAATAGTCGAAGACTATATGGATGATATTTTGGAAAAGTCAAAGAAAAGGAGTGAGCACATACAAGTCTTGGGATTGATCTTCGACAGGCTCAAAGAGTATAAGGTATGATTGAATCCAAAAAAATGTGTCTTTGGGGTGACATAAAGAAAGCTTCTTGGATACATCATATCATAGAGAGGGATAGAAATTGATCAAGCAAAGGTAAAATCCATCCTAGACATGGAACCACCACAAACATTGAAGTAAATGAGAGGGTTACAAGGAAGACTACAGTCCATTAGGAGGTGTTTATGGTATTTTCTGCACAACAACAACTCAGATAGAAAATGATATTCTATCTCTCTTGAAAGATAATCTTCAACAATAAATTACTGAAAATCACCCCAAGGTCTCTCGGGTGTCAGGTCTTGACAATGCATAAACAACTCAGATAATATGTGAAAATGCTGGTAATCACAAGGGGCCTTACGAATGAGCAATGCTAGAATTGAATTTTCATCAGATGAGACAATATAGTGATGCTTTCAATCCTAAAACTAACCCAGATTCAAAATAAACAGTAAAAGAGATAAGGGTTTAGAGAGATTCTATTTGATTCTAACTCCTAAGATCAATCACAAAAATGATGAAAGCTGCAAATAGACAGATCCCCAATAAAACTGATCTCTGCTTGATCAAGGACAAACCTGCAACTACACAGAAATGGTGCGATCTTCTGGGGAAATCTGAAGATTTTTAGACTTTGAATATTCATTCACATACCCAACTGCTGGCACAATGTAAACAAGCATTCACAGTTGAACTTAGCACATAAGTGAGGCCCAGACTAACTTTACACAGCAATCTACAATCAGCAAATTGCTAAAAGTATGGACCGGAAATCGATCAACATCATTAACATTTCATCACCATTGTAAAAGAGCTAAAATCTAACATCTAACATATGAGAATCAAGAACAAGAAACCATAAAAAATTGTTAAAAATAAATACAAAGTTTTCCAAATCAACAATCCAATTGCATTACTTTTCCAGCATTACATAACAATTTCAAGTCTCTCATCTCCTATAACTAATTCTGAAAACTACTTGCCAATTCCGGCCTAGTCGAACTCCTAAAATCTCCCCCTTTACAAATGAGGCACAAATGCCATTTATAGAGAACCCCCAAACATGTCGGCCTAATTAGATTTTACAACAATAATTGGCCCCAAAACAGGTAGGCCTAATTAGATTTTACAATAATAACGGGCCCCAAAACAGGTCAGCCAGGAGAATTTCAAAATAAGACAAGATTTGCATTAAATGCATGAATATTATCCCTGTCCGCCCACGATCTCCAGTAAGATCAGATTCATGTGTTTTCCAGAAAGTCCTCGGTATAGCAGTTTGCAGTTCTTAGGTGGTCCACTTTAAAAATTTAAATGAACATTTCCAGATTCCCTCTTTTGGCACGAATCCATATGCAAGTCCCCCTTTTAATATTTGTTTAGTCTTGAAAAATAGATATCATCATTAATAGCCCACATGTTCAAATTAAATTTGAATAAAATTTTGACATTTTCTAAAAAACTTACATTTTTATAAGGAAACTTTCCATTTTCAGAATTTTTTCCATTTTGGAAATTTTTATTTTCAATTTTTTTTTATCTCAAAAATTTTCATTTTCGGGATCATTTTTAAAAAATTTCCATTTTTGGAAAAATAATCGTTTTTGGAAAAATTTCCATTTCGGGAAACCAGACCAAGGGGAAAATTCGGGAAAATCTAGGTCAGGCGGACTCCAGACAAGAATCCACAAAAAACCAGCCGGACAGGATTCTACAGAATAAGGCAAAAAATTTCAACAATAGATCATCAAAATGAACCAAGAATGCGCAAAACATCGTGTAATATATAAAATTAAGCATGGGATGTTGAGCATTTATCATCAAATTCATCAATTTAATCCAGTATTTCAATTTGCACAAAGCCTGGCAGAAAATCCAGAAAAATCCGGGTGGACCGGATTTCCACGGGCGGCATAAAATTTCAGAATTTGGCACGTACCCGGAAAACTGAAGAAATCCGGGAAAATCCGGGTCGGGCGGAAAATCCCGGACGCAAGCAAAAACCCGTACTTCACTCAAAACTTAGTTTTTTCAAAGGGCAACCTGGGGAACTCACTTGGGCAAGCAAGATGAACATCTAAGGACCTCCAAGGGCAACCAGATCAATAAAATTAAGGGGCCAAAAGACACCAAAAACCAGAGCAAAAAGAGGGTCCCTACTTTCAGTGGGATGTGTGTGCAAAACCGCACAACAGGAGGGTCATAGCACAAATATCAGATAAAATCAACCCTTTCTTGTATCTTCTCCATAAAGGAATAACTTACAAGTGGGATGATTAGTGCGATAAAGCTTTCTAGCAGATCAAGGACTACTTATTAACACATCTAGTGCTCATGCCATCGATATCAAACAAACTGTTGATCCTGTATATCTCAATAACATCAACAACACTAGGTGCTCTTTCAACACAACATGAAAAAAATGGAAAGGAAAGAGCCTTCTACTACATCAACAGGACCTTGGTGGGCTATGAAATGAACTATTCATCCATTGAGAAAGCATGCTTAGCAGTATTTTTTGCTTCACAAAATTTCAGACACCACATGCTGTCACATCAAATTAAACTTATTGCAAAGATCGATCCATTGAAATACTTGTTATCAAAATCAACTTTCACTGGGCGAATGGCCAAATGGGTAAGATCTTGATTGAATTTGACATAGAGTATATGGAGCGCAAGGAAATCAAAGGACAAGTGATTATAGACCAACTAATAGATGCACCTATCTGTGTAGAGAATCCATTGAAATTTGAATTTCCTGGTGAATCTGTGTTCCTTGTCAATACAACAGATCAATGGAAGATGTACTTTGATGGATCATTCATCTAACATTGATTAGGGGCGGGTATTCTTTTTATCACCCATAAAGGAAATTGCATCCCAAAGTCATATAGGCTATTGTTTCCATGTACTAACAACATTGTGGAGTATGAAGCCCTAATCACAGGTCTAAGGATATCAGTTCAATGGAAAACACAAGAGTTGAAAGTCTATGGTGATTCACAACTAGTTATCAACCAAGTCAATGATGACTACCAAACCAGGGACGACAAGCTTACTCCTTATAAGAATATGGTAGAGAGTCTCAAGGACCTTTTCATAGATATAACTTTTGAGCAAATTCCTTACATGATCAAACAAGTGGGAGATGCTATGGGAACAATTGGATCATTGTTAGACATGTCGCACAACATCCTTTATTGCGAATTCTTAGTAGAACAACTTCTCGTACCAACTTTTGAAATCCCTAAATCTGAATTTGTGTGTGTCATCGTTGGTCCTGGATCCCCATGGTATGATGGCATATTCACCTACCTAAGTAAAGGAACCCTCCCATCCGATATCACCTTCAACCTTAAAAGGACCTTTGTTAAAAAGGCATCCCAATTCGTGATCCTTGGTGATACCTTATATTGTCGAAGCATCGAGGGCACATTACTACGATGTCTTAACCAAGAGGAAGCCTTGACCAATTTAATAGAAGTACATGATGGCATATGCGATTCCCATTCTAATGGTATGACTTTAGCTAAGAAACTGTTGAGGACGGGGTACTACTAGCCAACCATGGAAAGGGAAGCCCATCAATATGTGCAGAAGTATGTCCAGTGTCAACAACATGGAGATATGATTCATGCTCCAGCTCAGGAGTTGCAACCAATGGTCACACCTTGGCCTTTCTCATAGTGGGGGCTTGACTTCATAAGAAAGATTACTCCAACCTCATCAAATGGCCACAAGTTCATCATTACAGCCACTAAGTACTTTACCAAGTGGGTGGAATCCATTCCTATGACCTACATCACTGGGAAGAAAATTGCTAAGTTCATCTTGAATTATCTTATCTTCCATTATGATGTTTTGCAAACCCTTATCTTAGACAATAAAACAACCTTCAAGAATTAGGATGTGAAAGAACTATGTCAAAGATTCAACATCCAACACCGATTCTCTACCCATATTACCCTCAAGGTAATGGTCAAGTTGGGGCAACAAACAAGACCATTCTAAAGATCCTAAAGAAAATAATTAATGAAGCTAGCCATGACTAGCATTTGCAATTGAATCCTGCCCTATGGACCTATCGAACCAGTATCCGCACACCTACAGGTGCAACCCCGTTCTCCTTGGTCTACGGATCAAAAGCTATCTTTCCTATTGAGGTCGAGTTTCCATCACTACGAGTGTCACTATAGACCTAATCACTGATGAAGAGTATAAAGTATCTTGGCTAAATGAGATAGAATTCTTGGAGTGTCATCTTGATGCCCTTAATCACTTGCAAGTATATCAAAACCGACTGAAATGGAGCTATAACAAGAATATCAAGTGTCGATCTTTCCAAGTAGGGGATCTTTTCCTAAAGTAGAATAAGAAAAGTTTTCTAGATTAGGACAACCAAGGAAAGTTTGAGCCTAATTGGTTAGGTACCTTTTTCATCACAACAAGTTATGGATTAGGAGCAAATCAATTGTCAACACCTAAAGGTGAATCCTTGTAGGAACCAACCAACATCTTGCATCTTAAAAAAATTTATGCCTAGGCTTGAAGGGTGTAAATTTGAAAATAAAAATAAAATCAAAAATAAAAAAAAATAAAAAATCAAATATCCAAAAAAATAAGAAAAAGGATTGGAAAAGTAAAGAAAAACAATTGTCCTCTAGTGAAAACCATTCCGGTGGCACTTTGGGCAATTACCTTGGTGAAAACCTTACAAACAAGTGCCTTGTGTAAATGAAGCACCTCCATCTATTCTTTGGCTCTTTATCCTATTATTCTATCCATCGCATCCATTCCTCACATCCATCCATCCTATTTATTCCATCGCCCATTTGCATCCTTACCATAGCTTGATATCGTGAAGTATCGTATCCCCTTAGTACTACTTGTCATATTCCAAAGGTCATCTTGTCCTGCCTATATTGAAGTAATCTATTGCATCACATTGGGGGAAATTTGTTATGGATCAGATCGGGTTCTTGTAAATCTTAAGGTTATTGGAAATCATGTAACACCCCGCTAGGGAACCCAGAGAACAACACAAAATAATAAAATAACCAAACACTTTTTTTTAAAAACCATTCGATTACAACTTAAGAACATAAGTACATAAACACATACGTTCTCAAGGTTCCATGACAACGTTACTTAAAAAATAAAAGTAAACATCACATTACTAAACCACGATACAAAAAAAAGAAGGATAAACTATATTCCAAATGAATGATACAATTACATATCATGATGGAATCAAGTTACGTTCAAAATACATCAAGCGAGATTATGATAAATATTGTAACATAAAAATCATAATACAATAAAGCCTCATATAACTATCAAGATAGTATATAATATTAATGGCGATCATGTACAATCGTCCATCTCATTCACGAGCACACTCAACATCCAACTCCATGAACAAGGTGAATCCAAGAACCTGTCAAGAATAATCTTGTCTCGAGCTGCATAACCTGTAAAGGGACCCAATTGAGGAAAAAACACGTTCCTCCCAACCACATGGTACCCTAAGGTCCACTCCCTCTGTGCTAGGAGATAATTCCAGGTCCACTAAGGTAATTGATGAGCTCGAAATATGCTCATAATTTGAATATTATGATATATTTTTAATACCCTTACTGTTATTGTTGATGGTTGTTTTAACTCTTTGATTAAAGGCTTTTTATCTAAAATCGGGTAGTATCCTGTAATAACATATTCCTATATTCCTGCAGCTTAACATCTCTATGTGTCTATATTAATTACCCTGTTTGACCTCCCAAATGACAGATATAATGCATGTAGTTTTTTGGATAATGAAATGGATTTAATATGTGATTAATGAATGTGTATCGTGTTATTTTCCACGTGTGCTTTCTTTCACTTCTGTTGCCATGTGCATTGCAGGTTGTTGAATGAAGCATGAACTAGTCAAAGCGCAACAGATCTCGGCCCTGCAGTAAAGTCCATTTCTAGCATGACATCGAGGAAGTTGTTCCAGCAAAGACTCTCTGACCGGGTTGTTGGGAGGAAATCCAAATGATCATTAATCTAGGAAGAGTGGAATACTAAATTCTCTTTGAATTGTGTTGAACAGATATGCCTTCATTTATGGGAAGTTTGTTCCTCGGTTTCAGGATGCATTTATGTCCACGTCTTTCTCTGTTAGAGTTAGGTAGTTAGTTGCTTTTCTAATATAAATAAGTGCTCCTCCTGTGTGAGTGAGCAACAGAGTGTGTTAAAGTTAGTATTATAATGAGAAACAATGTTTTGTGTTAGTTTTCTTACAAGCAGAACAATCAATGTATATGATTCCAAGTTTATGAATAAAAGCTAATGAAGTTTTGAGTTCAATTCTTGCATAAACTGGTTGATGCTTGCTAAGGGGTCCCACTTAGTGAGTATCTGTAGTTAGTTATTTATCTTCTGTTGATTATAAGTTAGATTTCATTCTTGAAGGTTTCAGCGCAAACTCAGTCTTATATTGTTCCTGCAGCATTAGGAATCCATCCATGTGTTTGTTCCTGCAGCATAAGGCCAGTTCATACTTTGTTTCTTAGTAATAGTTGTCATGATTTCTGCTTTGCTTAAGTTATGCTTAAGTTAAGAAAATTTTACATTATATTCCTTAGCATAAGTAGAATTCCTTCCAAGCATTTATTTCTGGTAAATTGTGACTGAAACTGGTTCTTAGTGCACATACAATGCCACTCCATTTCAAGTATACGTTCCCTGGTTTGACAATGTAAATGAACGACCATAAGAAGATTTAGTCACCTGCTAGAATGTCCAATTCTTAAGTTAGGATTTTCCATGACTTTTATATCCTTTTGTGGAATCGACCAGTAATAAACAAAAAGACAGAACATATCATCAGATGGCTGACAATCCCATCACAACATAACGACATCAAACCATAGTAATCACAACATATGCTTCCAGAGATGATCACAATACAACAGTTAACTCTACACAAGAAATTACAATCATGCTTCCAAAAAGAGTGTCATCACATAGTTGTTCTAGTTTACCCTGGTGAATCTTCCTAGATTATCGGTCCTCATCCTGAGTTACCCTGGAAATCTCTACCGATTCTCGACCCCTAAACAAACTCACGTGGAGTCGAATTACCTTTTAGGAAGACAAGGTAGACGACCAAGCCATTCCAGGGCTTCCAACCTACCTTAATCTATACAAGCATTAATGCACTAGGTGAGGCATTCAAATTATCTTATACATATAATGATTATCATCCAACCTCGTGTACATTAAATTAGGTTTTCACTGAATAATCAACCCTCGCTAGGTTACCCTGGATACCTCTTAGGGTTTTCGGCCCCTAACGAAAGCCACTCTTCCTATAAGAAAAAGAAAACTCACATAACATATAGGATAGCCAATATGCACATATCAAAATAGGGTATGATCACATTTTATCCATGACATAAAAAATCATACTCTCATTCACCACATAGGTATCATAAACAACGTGCATGACCTGAATTAAACAAATCCTATACAAGAATTGTGAAAATTAACTCAAACAATTGTTTAAAGAACATACAAGTCTCAGGAAGGCATATGCACCAAAATACACAACGTTCCTTCACATTTAAACATTTTCAAGCATAACCATCATTCACTCCAAAGATATTTAAACAACATATCTCAAAGACATTTATTTTCACACCAATTGTAGTCTTAACTTTTTAAACAAATCAAATAATGATTTTAATAGCGAATCAAAACTATAATTATAATTACTTTCAATCATAGCTTAAATACTCTTGATACATATAATCATACATATATCTTTTCACAATGCTAACATTTCTTTTAAATTCAACTTGTTAAAACATATATCATTTAACAAATTCCAACTTCTAATAAATAAATTTAGTACTAAAACCTCAACTTATAATGGAATAAAAATCTCAACTCAATTGAATAATATATATATGCTTTCAAATCTTAATCAGGAAATTACTATAGATAGAAATATTCAATTTTCATACAAGTGTTTATATTACAAATAAACAATCTAATTTCTAAATTTAATAATTATCTAAAATTAAATAAACTAAAACTACTTCAACAAGTGTTTAAGAATACACTGTTACAAATAAACTCATTCACTATTTTTAAAGCAAACCATTTAAAAATCAACGTTTTCTAATATATAAATATATTCAAATAGATATTTACACACTCTCTTTTCTATAGTTATTCTGATCCAACTATTACGCATGGATTTCAGATCTAAGTGAACTTAGTTGCATGCTAATAAAAGAATAGATTTCAACAATAAACACCAGTCAACACTCTAACATGAAATCTAACAATTAGAAGAATACTGCAATGACAAAATTGAATCAAGAAACGATTAAGAGGAGCAATGATTGATAAAGAAAGAGCAACAAATTTAATATAAACTCAAACACTAGTATATGTTCAAATGCAAATAAGACTAGTGACTTCTTGAGAGGCATCAAATTCCAACAAGTTGAAGGTATTCAATAACCAACATTCAAACATAGATGGTGCTCAGAAGAAAAAATACTACTAATCTTAATTAAATAGCAGAAGACTAAGATGAGCGACGCAACAATGGAAAGATTGATTTCTTAGTAAACTTAAGTCTGAAACTGCCAACAATGAGTCCATTATGTGAAGCATTTCCTCTACTTACAAAACAAAGGCGTTGTCTTATGGAGAATAAAGGTAATGCTAAATGAAGCAATCTAAAAATAAGGTGTATGCTATATACATGAGGCCAACAAGATTATAACAAGGAGATTTAATATCATCATCAAACAACATTCGCACTTGTCAGTACAACATAAACTGACAAAAAGAGGAATTCTTTTGGTGTCCAATTATGATCAAGGCTCTATTTATATGTA
Source organism: Sequoia sempervirens (assembly GCA_007258455.2). NCBI lineage: Eukaryota > Viridiplantae > Streptophyta > Pinopsida > Cupressales > Cupressaceae > Sequoia > Sequoia sempervirens. The sequence goes on along the minus strand of VDFB02045576.1, from coordinate 41,427 downwards.
TTACACAGGCCATAATACAAGCATGTGGTCATCATATGGATTTCCAGTGGTATCAATGGGGTAATTTAAATCCTTAAACTTCCTATTATATTCAAGTGCAGCAGCTGCATTAGATTGACAACACTCTATTTTCAAGTACCACACTCTATTTTCAGAGGGATTATTTAACCTCTACAACACTCTATTTTCAAGTACCACAGATGTTAGAGGTTGCCAATAAAATCAGGGAGGTTATTTAAATCTATACAGGCTACCATGTTCAAGTGTTGTCGCTGTGACAGGTTGCGAATGGAATTAGGGAGCTTATTTAAGCGTCCACTCCCTTCTATGTTCAAGTGATGCAACGGTAACAAGTTGCTAATGGAATCAAGGAGGTTAATTAAACCATGAAAATATTTTAGTTTCTAATGTTGCAGCTGCAATAGAATCAATACTCACATAAATTGGAAAACTATTGAAGGCGTCGTTTTAAACAGAGTAATGGGATTAAAAAACTATTCACAAGTTTCCTTATAGATTTTTGTTCAACTCTTAACCATATGTGGTAGGCGTTGATTTGCTTGCAATCTATAATTCTCAATCTCAAAACCATTTTAAAACATAAAAAGAGATTCAAGAAAAGTGCTTTTCCCAATTCAAAGAATAGTAATAATTCATGTAAAATGTAAACCATATGATAAGTTGCAGATTGCAAGTATATTTCTCTGAATTTTTCCCTTATCCTTGATTTGCTATGTTTTTATTTTTGAATTTGAAGAATCTTCCTAATAGTTTTCTCTATTGCATGTGCAGGTTTAGCTAGATAAATCTTTTCCTCATGAAAAATAAACGTTTTCTAGTGAAAATCAATTTTCAAGCAAAACTTTCAGAAACTATTAATTAAGAAATTAAAAAACAAAGAAGAAAACCTATTTATAATTCTTATTCCAATGAAGATAGAAGCCAAAACTAGTAAACTTGTAATTCTTTATTTTCCCAAAAGCATCGATTCCTTTGAAAACCACTTCCTAAATTTTTTTTAACCAAAAATACAGAGAAGAAGCTTTTCCAAAAACTATCATGAAAGTTTTATTCCCAACAATTCCAAAATCAATTCCCGTGAATGAATTGCACAAAAAAAATCCTTTTTAATTCTTTTTTTTAATTAACTCACAATTAACAAACTTAACTCAAAGTCAGCATGCAATTCAAATTGATCATTTAGTTCCAACTAAATAAACACTCAAGATAACATCTTTGACTTAAAGTCAAGTTTTGAGATATTTTCACATCTTCAATTGAAACAACAATTCAATGTTATCAACTTTCAACATTTAAATTTACACATTAAATAAATAAAAAAATATTCTATTATGCAAAACTAACAATTACATTTAAATAAATGCATCATTTAATTAATTTAATTAATCAAACCCTTTTAAAAACAAAATTGCAATTTCAATTATTAAAATATCTAAACATCAATATTTTAACTTAAAATTTCAACATTATCAATTAAATCAATGAATCTCCAACATGACAAAGACAAGAATGACATGACGGAAAAAAACAACAAATGACAATGATGGGTGACAAACAAATACTTGTTCTATCAAGAACAATGGCTAAGAATGAGGACTTGACACTATCTCCAATACAACATGTTTCCATTGGGTCAGGGCACACTCAAACCTGACAAAGAAGGTGCAGCCCATACTCGGTACCTACAAACTGTATCAAACGACACTGTTAAACATATCTACATAAACCAACAATCACACCGTGAAAGAGAGTCATAGAGTAGTAGGGTACTCATGAGTGAGTTATGCTACACTGTCTCCTTCACCATGACTAACCTACAATAATACAACATAAACAATATCGAAAACATCATCATAAATACACTAAAAAAAAACCAATAGATCAGAGTCACATGTGAAACAAATTAGAGAAACTGGAGAGACTAAAAATCACAATTTGAAAATCCCCAAAACATTTATAAAACGTTCATTAGAAAATCCAAAAACACTTGCAAAATAAAAAAATCCAAAACAATTAAAATCCTGTACAGCTAAAATCCAAAACCATTTGTAAAATTGTAAAGTCAAAATACAAAACATCAAAATCTTTAAAAAAGGTCAAAACATCAAAAATCCAAAAACAATGCCATGTCAAACTACGAGTCTCTAAGCTTGAACGTAGGCAAGGCCATCAATGATGTGCCCCCGAGACACCTTAGGGCAGCCTTTAGGAGTCCATCATAATAAACTGGCAATCTATCAATTGTTAATTTATCATCATCAATAAGTCAAGTCATTCAAACTATGTGGTATCTTCCTGTATAACATAGGAAAGGCTCATCTTTGATCAGTCCTTGAGGCCCCTAAGATAGGTCTTTTAGGTTAGGTTCTTGGTCGAAACTCGGAAAACCCCTAAACATCCAAAAAATATCATAAAATATCAAAACATTTAGATAACAAAAAACATAAAACATTAGAAAACATTCAAAAGACCTAAACAACATCAAATATCTTAGAGAAAACCCTAAACAACCTCAAATAAACTGAAAACCAAAACATTTATATAAACTTTTAAAAAGACCAAATAACAACCTAAAAATATTTTTAAAATACCAAAATAATTGAAATATTCTAGAAAATACAAAATAACCCATCCCATTCCACTTTCACCTACAATAAATCTTTACCCATAATAAATCAATTTCCATCTTCAACCTTTGGAAAAACAAAGAGAAAACAAGTATTGCAAGTCGTAAAGTGAGAACCTAAGTGTCAAAATCTAAAATCTAGATCATAGGCGAATGAATCAATGGAGTTTGTATCAATGACTTATCATAAAACTCATCCTAATCAAACCATTCGGTCAACATATCCTTCTTGCAATGGACATCAACATTAGAAATCACCTTAGCTAAGTTAAATTGGCAAGATCTATAGATAACACTGACTGTTTGTCTTTAATCCTTTCTTCTGATTTATCTCATTGACCCATTCTGAGGACCTCTCGATGATGTCTAAATGATTTAGAGATAAAGGAATAGGGCATCGATCACTATCTTTTGTTTGCTATGCTTGTGGGTATTCTTGTAGAAATGAATACTTCATTGGGGGCCTTCCCATACTTCTCCATAGCTTAACCAAGGAAGTAGCATGCACACAATAATACCTCTATTTTCTCCACCAAAAGTGCCTAATGTCCTTAGAGAAAGAGTATTGGAAAATAAATGGGAGAGGCCACTCTTAACTATTACCACATAAAACATAGACATATGACCCCTAAAAATCCTATTTTTGAAGATTATCCTAGGTTTTCCACATAAATTTGGTGTTCTCTTATGTATGGTGTTAATTAGTTTCACTTTCTATTATTTCCTTTTCATGCTAATTCATCATAATATATTTGAGGGTTTAATAAATTTATGTTGATCTGAATGTGTATGAGGGTTTTGAAGTTTTAAGGTACAACTGATTCACCTGCCCTCTCAGTTGTCTTGTGTATTCAACAATTATTTCCATATCAATTCATTATCCTTTCAATCCTTTTAGGCTAATAGATATTTGTTAGTCTAAGAATATTTCCATCTATCCTAATCATTTCATTATCCCTTCAATATTTCTAGGCTAATATAGATTTGTTAGTCTTAGCATCTTTTCCTCCAACTCCATCCATTTCATCAATCCCAATGCTCCTAGAAAATCCAATATCACAAGAAAATATTAATCTTTGTAATCATGTCACACAATCTAGCACAAATCATCCAACCATATCCATGGTATTATTCCTAGCCTTTCTATGAGCCTTGATCCAAATCCAATAATCATCATCAGGATGCATCCTTCCCAATCCTTGTATTGTTTTGGGATATATCATTCCCAAATAAATAACACTTCAATCATCACCATTGAGATGTATCCTTCCCAATCCTTGTTTTGTTTTAGGATATATCATTCCCACATCAACAACACTCTAATAATCATCATCAAGATGTATTCTTCCCAATTTTTTTGTTGTTTCCAAATATATCATTAACATATCAACAATACTCCGTCCATCATCAATCAATCTTGGCTTTTTTGCTTGCCCAGGGAAACATCATACATTCTAATTATCATCATGATGATGTATCCTTCTCGATTCTTCTATTTTTTTGAGATATATCATTCACATATCGATAACACTCCATCTGTCATCAATCAATCTTGGTTTTTCTTCTTGCCTAGGGAAGCATCATATTTATCCTTGAATCCCTTTGTGCATGGTTTCTTGCATATCATCTCTTCCATACATTATCTCTTCCTCTTCCCAATCTTTCCTTTTATCCATCATCTTGCATCATCTTCCTCTTTGCATCCTCTCATCCGTTTCGAGAGCACACTTGTGTTCTCCTAAACATGTTTATCCTCTTGAGGGGGCATCCTCAAGAACTAATCCTCATCTTTCTTCCTAGTCACTCCTTCAAATGACTTGATAAGCTTCCCTAATTTAACCACCTTCTTTTAGGTATGATGCTAATTTATAACACCATCTTAAAGAGGGGAAAATCTAGACACCTAAAATTGACACACATTTGGTCATTACCCCTAATTTGACCAATTTCCTATCCTCCATATTAATTAAATAATACCTTATTATCTAATTAATATTCAATTATTTCAACCTTCATCCTTATCTATTGTTCTTAAATCATAGCCTAAAGTAAATAATTACTTTTAATTATTTACTCACATCTCCTATTCTCCTCTCACCTCATGTCATATCCTCCAACTCCCCCACTTGCCCTCTAATCCTAATCCTATCCACTACTTACCTAGTCTACCCCCTAATCATGTGCACACACTTAATCTTTTATTAAGTTTTTTCAAATGTTCCCTCACCCACCTTGTCCTCTCTCTCATCAAATTTCCCCTTTTGGAAAAGGCCCCATGTCCTTGGGAAAATGGGTCTTGCTTCCAAAAGTATCCAAAAGGATTATTTAATTCCTTTATTATTTTCACCCCACTTTCGAGTGTTAGGTCAAGGCTTACCTTTATGCCAAATCTTTCAAAGTACCTCCAAGGTACAATCTTCTTCACATCACACCTTATGGTTCCACTTAACACCATATCATGATGTGAGATGTCCCAACCATCCTCCACCTTTGATCATCAACTTGCAATCTTGACCCTCCATCCAAAATCCAAAAATCTTTAAAATACAACACTTAGGCATTATCTCACACACTCTCTCTCTCATTCATTTTATCATTGGAGAAAGATTGTGAAGCCAAAATTCTTAGTGAGCACACATCTAATCAACTATCATGGACACATCTACACAATAGGGAGTTTGTTATAGCTTAAATTCATTAAATTATATGCTTGTTTGACTTCTTTTGTTTAATCTTGAGTATTTTTCTTGTTATTTCTATTGTTTGATTTTTATTTGATGCAGGAGCATCCTTGGTTCTTGGCAATCTTGCATCAACCAAAAATATTTTCTTTTGAAGTTTTTGTTCTTGTTCTATTCTTGATCAGCTCATGTTGGTGGATTCATCAAATTTTCTCACCAGACCTTATGGATCTACATTTCCATCGTGGACATGTTCATTTTCCTTATTCCAATATTTGAGTGCAATTGGATCTTTTTTTGGCAAGTTATCGCTTTTGGATTTGATGGTAGTTTCTTGAATCGCCACCAAAATAATTTTCAAGCCTAACGACTAGTTTGATTGTTGGTGGATCGTTCTCGTAACTTGTGGATCCCGATGGTGTGATTTAAATGTTCTGTGGAGTGTCGCCGACCTTAGTTATAGGTCCACACTTCATCCTATACATTCACCAAGGAGTAATTCAAGTTTGACGCAGACCTATTCATGCACTTGTTACATTTTCCTTCTTATGAGATTGTGATGATCTTTGGATGATGCAGATGATTCCAGATTTGCGGATATCATATAAAGATTGTAATAGATCATTAGAAAGGCAGTGACTAATAGTGGGACAAAATATTAGATTTAAGATAGAATATTTTTCCCGAATTAAGGAGCATATAGGAATGTTGTATTTCTTAACATGTGTCAGGCCTGTGAGTTGAATCTGTAAGCCCAGATGTTGCCGACCAATTGTAATTGAGATTTCTGTTAATGAGCATGTTTTAATCTGCATTTTCCTCCATCTTCTGTGTTGCTTTTGTTGTGTTACTCTTGCTACACGATCTAGACTATTCTCTTTGAGGACCCTCCTACCGTGGCTGCGCCAGATTGGTATCAAAGCGAGATTTGATTCGTGTGAAATTGCTAGAATTCATAGAGTCCTATTGAAGATTTGTTGTGGGGTGGCGGACTGTGGATCTGACCTACAACTATAGAGGACTTGTGTAAAGATGGCAGGAAGAAAAAATGTTAGAGGAAATGGAGCGCGTGGAAATGCAGACCCAACTTTAATGGAGATGTTGAGAGGAATTGTTGCCAGATTAGATGCAGTTGAAATGACCCAAACAAGAGGTCGACCAATTGATGATGTGAGTGATGAAGAGGTAGAAGTACAAGAAGAAAGAGGAAGAGAAGATTAACCTAGCTTGGACCAGGGAGAAGAGGTTCATAAAAGCCCTAACTAGAGCGAACACAAAACCACATTTCAATCCACCGGAATATAATGGTAAGTTGGATTCAAAAGAATTGCTAGATTGGATCACAGAGAAAGAAAATAATTTTGATTTTGAAGGTACCACTGAGGATAAGAAGGTAAAGTTTTCTTGTACAAAGTTGAAAGGAAATGCATCCATTTGGTGGGAACATTTGTAGACAGATAGACAAAGAAGAGGAAAGGAAAAGATAAGATCATGGGATCAGATGGTGAATAAGTTAAAAATAAAGTTTATGCCTACAAATTATTAGATCAATTTGTTCTAGAATTTTTAAAATTTGAAGCAAAAGGAATCAAATGTGACAGAGTATACTGAGGAGTTCTACAAGTTGAATATCAAATCTAGACATCCAGAAGTTGAGATTGAGCAAGTAGCCAGATATGTGAAGTTGCGCTAAAAGTAGAAGAGAAGTTGAATAAAAGACATGAGCAGAGACATAGAGGAAGAGGTGGAAGATTTCAAAGAGGAAGAGGAACTTTTATAGATCAGAATAAAGATAAGGAAGTGTTGGAAACAAGCAACACTGAGAGGAGGGGTGAATCAATGTTCTGCAAAAAATTAACTTTATTATTCTAATCTTTAATCCACTTAGAACATTCAACCAAAAGTAATATGGAGAAACAAAAAACAAACAACCACAACACCATAACACAAGGATTTTTACGTGGAAACCCTGTTAGGGGAAAAACCACGGTGGATGGCCAATCCACAATATAATCTGAGTATACTCAAAAGAAGTTTACAATATGGGAATGTAGTTGCATTCAGGCACACTACCTAGAGCTCACTGCTCAAAATGGGAAGGCACACTGCCTTACAAAGATTTAGATTAGATCCAAGAGAATGAACTAAAGAAATAACATCTACAAATGCTTGAATAAAGTTTGAGTTAGGCTCAGATGTCATTCTTCTATCCTTCTGACTGATATCGATCTTCTGCTCTGCTTTGCTTCTGACTCGCTTCACAAAATATTTATGCGCAAGTGAACTATGTATAAAATTGCTCCAAAACTCTTCTGGTGTTCGCAATACACTACACATATATCACAAAATGATATAAGGGATCATACATATATATCTGCGACTAGCAATTTAATCGCAATAAGTCGGCTCAAATAAAACTTGAAGATATTAACAATTGTCGGCTCAAATCATAAGAGTTATGCAATTCACATCCACAACGGTCGGCCACAACTTAGCTCAGACCCAAAACAAGATGAGAAAACACAAAATTATTCAATAAATTATTCCTTGAATATCCGCAACATATTACAACAACTGAGTCGGCCCCAAAATATTGATAAACAAAGAATTATCAATCGAATCTCCAAACTCACACATGACTTAATTCGAGGCACTAAAATTTTTGGACAACACATTAGATGAATTGATAGACCTCCCATGAGGTCCACAACTCAAAATAACAACTAGAAATTTGCAAATGAGTCGATGAACACTAAACTGCCTGATGTTATGTTCTTCCTGTTTGACTTCAATCTAACTATCGGTATAAGCAAATGATGTTATGCGGATCTGTTACCAACTAGGGTTGACATGAATGAAAACACCAAAAATCATTTGTAGTGTCTCTTGCCAACAATCTCCCCCTTTGGCATTGATGGAAACACTTAGTGAAAAATGACTAAGTGTCAGATCAAAACCAACATGAGTTACACTTCCATTTCAAAACTCCAAAAAGAAACTTCAATCTTGGGAAAACAACTCCCCCTATGATGACTATACATTTTTGATTGTACAATTCTCCCCCTTTGACATGAATGGAAAAAACTGGGGAAACCGAAACAAAATTCTGAAATTGTACAGGCATGAACTTGTAACTTATAGAAGTTTGAAACTATCTTCAAAATTTTGCTTCAGCACTCTTAGATTGTCATCACAAACCTTTTTAAGACTTTCCAAAACTGTTATGTGACAACACATTAAATAGGATTGAGCCTCTGCAATTTCAAGATTCTCCGGGTCACTAACTGCTACAACAACTTTCGCTTCCCTCAAAGCACTTACCATTATCTCAATCTTCAGACAAATTTGTTCCCTTAGTTCACATACTCTCCCACAATTCTATCATTTTCATTCTTTAAACATCTTATTTTGTCAAGTAGAGCTATTACTTGACCTTCTTGCTGAACCACATGACCATCTAATGGATCAAAAGTAGCAGAAATGGTAGCTAATTGATTTTCTAGATCCTTCACCCTTTTCTCATTACCTTCAATAAACTTGGATAGAGCTAAGCATGACTTATAGGCTTTTCCAGCTTCAGATATAGAACTTTGAATGTTCTTTATGCAAGTAGCTAACAAAATCTTATCCTTTGCAATCACTACCTTCAACTGACTAAGTCTTTTCCTATTAAAATATTTTTGCACTTTATCCTCAACAAATTTCTCAAGAGACTCAAATTAAGTACTTACAACATTTATGAGCTTCTTCACCGAAAGAGGAACCTGATGGATCCATGACATGAGTTGGCATTAATTTTTGTAGAACTCTAGATACAAGGCTTAGCAATTCACTATCCTCTATGTGAGACTTCAAAATTTTCTCACTGGCCTTAGCTTGAGCAATTGATGAACCCTTCATCATCTAAATTGGGGACAAAGTAGATAGATTGATTGAAATTCATCCAATTTCAGGATCAAAATCTTCCTGTTACTCCATCAAAGATCTCTTCACTGCCTCGGCAGTGTCTCTTGCCTCCACTCTGATTTCCTGAGCTTCTTCATCTCCAGCCTTGGGTTCTTCAAAGATTTTTTTGGATTGAATTTGAGTGCCCCAACCTTTTCATTTTGCACCGTCTTCTCCTCAGCTAGCACCACCTTAGGAACTTTAGTTTCCATAGGTGTCTCTGTATTTTCCATATGAGGAGAAATTAGGATATCCTCAACTTCTGGAGGATCAAATACATTCATATTCTCCTCATTCACATTCTCATTTTTATTTACATTTGCCTCCTCATACATTGCCTCATTTTCTGGAACATTTTCAGTATTCATTTCCTTAATGCTGATCTTATTCTTAGACAAAAATTGTTAGAAAATTTATTTAGTTTCACCAATCATGAGTTTATTTACCCTTGTCTTGCTCTTAAATTCCTTTTTTGGCTTTTTCAAGGAGTGAATCCATTTCTCCAATTGACATTTCTGGGCATAAATATTCAAGAACTCTCTTCCTCATATTCTCTTCTTCTGTTCTAGCTTTTACTCTTCTTGACTCCAAAATATCATATAGATTCTTGGGTAAGCCAGACATAATCTCAACAAGAGCTTTATTAAAAATGTTCAGGGTAAGCCAGACATAATGTGTAGATTCATCAAAGTTTTCATACAAGTCATAGAGGGGCTTGAGATTACCTTCATTCACAATTACATACACAACTTCATCAACAAACATACCAGGTTTATCAACTTTAGCCTTCTTTTCCTTTTCTTCTTTGCTGGAAGATTTGCTCTTGTTTAACTCGACAGCCTGACTTTTGGTAGCTCTTACTTCTTTCAAAACTTCTTTTGATTCTATTTCCTCATCTTCTGAAATAGGCTTATATGTTCTTGTACTTTTATTCTTCTTCCTTTTACTGGAAGGCTAGTCTTGAGCTGGCTTTGCTGCAGGGGAACTACTTGTAGATCTAGTGCGGGTAGAGGATGCACTAGGACAAACAGACTCTATTTTTTTATTTCACTTCTACTGCTTTTTCCTATTCTCTCATCCTTCTTTCTTCTCTCAAGGCTTCTATAGGTAAGCCCATCCTTTCTGCAAAAACTTCTATTTCTTTTCTTACTCTCCTGACTATCACCAGTGTTAGCTCTCAAAAACGCAGGTTTGAACCACGAAAGGTTGCCAAGCTTTCACAACATTGTAGGGTAACATACAAGGTCAAGAGACTTTGGACCTTCTACTATTCAGGTGCTGCTAGACCTAGGCAGGTGTGCCTATCTGAATGATGCAGACTTGACTTATGATTATCTTTCATGCAATAATTTGTGCATGATGGCAAATGAAAATGGACAAATAAAATCAAATTTGGTATAAATTGTATACCAATATTAAAAACTAAACCCTAATATTTTCGGTTAACAGATGTAAAAATATGAATGAAAATGAAAACACCAGTGCCTTATAGGGTATGCAGAGTCAAGAAAAATCTGAAAAAGGTACTTTGTTCTGGCAGACATTCAAGTTATTTAGCATTTATTTGGTTTATAGCTTGTATAAACATGCAAGGTTATTATTACTGAGTTCTTCTTAGTGATCCAATTGACATTCTCTAATTACTATGATCAATTTAAAGAATTTAATCTTTACTGGAAAGAAACAATTAATTGACCATACAAATGCAACAAATGTGCACTGACAAACTAGATATAAACTTGTTACACCAATTCAAATAACCAGAAAACATCATACAGGAGACAACTTCAATAATGCTTTCAACGAACACCATAAAAAACTGATACCAGAAACAACTGCACCATTGTATTAGATTTCAATTGATATCTCCATGATTTTACATATGCAACACAATCTCATCTTTGCCAAAAAATTTCATTCTACTGTATCCCCACTATCCTCTATCCTATTCTTCTTATCGCCTTATTTTGTTTTCAAAACGAACATTTATACATTGAGAATACGAAAGGACGCATCCTTTCAGAAATGGGAAATATCATATTTTACAAAACAAAAAATAGAGGATAATTAGGCTCTATTTAGCCACAAGTGAGTTTTAGCGAAGTGATCCAAATAATCTCGACGCTCGTATGTGTCTGCATCTCCAACAGCATTCCGGATCATGATTTCCATCTTGACCATCTCCTCATTGTGCTCGCTCACTTCCTCCAACGTTGTACCCTCTGCAGAAGCTAGCCTCATGACTTCATTCAATATTTACTCACATTCACTTTTCCATTTGGTGGCATCCTTCAATTCCCCTTTGTCATCAGAAAATGTAATCACAGTCTTCTTGGCAGCATCAATCAACCCTTGTTCATCCCCTTGTAGCTCATCATGGAAGTTTCGATGGTGATTGATAATATGTTTTGCAGCTTCAAGTGCTGCACTGTTAGAAACATCACTTTGGGCCAGTTCATGAAACTTCTCCATAATTCGTCCATCCATTCTTGTATGCTCTTTTAATGCAACCAGAGTATGAGAGTATTTTCCCCATAGTTTATTTGACCAAGATGTCAAATTATCCTGCCTCTTCTTGACAATTGCTACAATTGCATCATGCTTTCCCTGGGAATAAGCACTTGATCCTACCCAATGATCTTTTGCTTGAGAGCTTTCTCCTTGAGTGAGCACTTTGGTTGGCCCCATTGAAATACCAACCAAATCTTTCAATCTCTCATTCTCTCTCAACATTCTTTCATTATTTGCCTTGTACATTTTTCTTTCTTTTATCAACATCTGGATCTGTGTTCTATTCAATTTTGCAATGTTGACCCCAATTTCAGCAGTAGCCATAGGATCAGCCTCTCCAACCTTTAGGGTCATCACATGGCCAAATGCCTTCTCTATGCCAATCACCACTGATTTCCTGTGGGGTGGGTATAAGGCCCAAATCATTAGTGACCCTTCATCAGTATTGTACTTGGAGCCTGCATACACCTCTGTTACCTTTTCCTTGTCAAGCTTGTGTGTAGCATTACTATCCTTCAAGAAACTATCAAAAACTATTGCAGAATTCAAATCAAGTCTAGGAAAGATCATGACACCAGCACTTTCCAACATTTTCCTCCCCTTTTCAGGAGTCATATTTGTCATTTCATCATCCACACACTTTCTCAATTGACCCAGTAATTGCTCCTCATTCCCTGAGGTGACATCATCAATATTCTCTCTTATTTCCTTCCCCTTCTACTTATACAAGAATGCTTTGAATTCTAGGGAATTTATGAATTCATCATCTGAGACAAATGATCTATATTCCATATGCCTTGCATCAACATCACCACTTTCTATACTCTGTTCTCTGGTTGGGCAAACATACTACTGAGTCCTCAACCTGGATACCTTTTCTGGTTTGCCCTGTGGGACATTATCCCTTGGTGTTTCCTCCCCTCCAGAAGACAATTGCTCTGTTTCCTGCAGCCCTTGGTTATACCTTTCAACTACCATTTCAGCTTCATCTTCATGTAAATTTCTGATCATATCATCAAAAGATAGGGTACATGTTGATACCCTCCAAAGTTAATCTTCTCTTTGGCTGAATTGATATATCCTTCAGGGTCAAAGTTCTTCCTGGGTGATCCTCTCTTCATATTATAATGCAACAATCTATCAAGGATTGAATTGTATCCTTCCTTAGCCAAAACAGTGAAGTCACCAAAACACAATGTACTAGGCATAAAAGCCTACTTCCCAAAAGAGATAAAATGCATCACACTGCAGTAATCCATCTTTCTGACAATTTCCAAATATGCAACTCTGTTTGGAACTGTCCTTGGTAGAATGAAAGGGGCATCTTCAAATCCATATACTCTGATCACTGTAGCTCCCTCCAAACAATACCAATCTCCCCAGTTATGATCAATTGGCCCGTTGAAGTCTTTTGGCCACAGGAATCTCTTAATCTCATTAGTCAATGAATAATTACAAGGATACTTATACAATCTGTACAATGTTTTCACAAAATTTTCTTCAAAATGGATGAAACTAGAATTAGCAAACCTGTTGTCCCAAATAGCAATCCACAACTGAATAGGAAATGCTTCACCCTCCTTACCAATTTGAGAAATTCTCATTTTTGGAGGCCATACTCCCAACTCCTGTCCAAAATATAACAACAAGTGCATCAACAATGAATAGTGTCTGAGATGAACAATAGAAGCTCCACCTTTGATGGTCATCAATCCTGAATCAAGCTCCCTAGAAATGTACGAGGCATAGTCAAATGGCCTGGAATTGTGATACTGGATATCGACTATGATAATCATTGGCATAATTGACATGAATTATGGGGCATCCATTCCCAACACCTGACACATTGAGAAATATGTGTACTTCATATAGGGCTCAAACAAGTCCACACGATAAGGAGGCCCCTCACTATCTTGCAGAGGATCTGGCTTGCTGCCCTGTTTAATCCTATGAATTGGAAATCTCCAGCCCTTATAAGTAGTATCCATTCTTGAAAATTATTTCTCCAATTCTTCACAACTGATCTCCTCATTGCAAAACCCTTCTAATTTGAAAACCTCACCTATTGCTTCTTTTGACACATATATCTATGGTTTCCCAGATGGGTCACATATAGCCTTATGTTTCGGATCATAATGATCCACAAGCAATTTTACTAGTTCTACATTCACAAATACATTAGGGCACACCAGTTTCCCTACATTTAGCTTCCAAGGATTACATACTTGTTCAAAACAGTTTCTCCTATGATAGTGAAAATTGAAAAGTTCATACCCTCTTACGACAGTCCAGACATCACCTATGAACTTGCATTTATCATCTAACTTATCAACTTCTGCCCTAAGTTGTACGGACCTTCTGGCTTTAGGTCCTAAACCAGGTAACTGGTCAATAACATCTTGGTTTAACCTCCATTCAGTGCCCTCATGCTCTGTATCAACCTTTTGTTTCTTTCCTTTTGACATACTACTCTCACCAAGCTTTCTACCCTTGGATTTTCTAGAACCAGAAGACTCCATTCTTCAAGACTATAGAACTTAAAATTAGAAAGCTGAGATGCAATTACTTACAGTATTCTGCTTGAGCTCCTCAGATTGAAAGATGTCTCGGTTCTCTGTTCACCTTGCCAATTCTTTTGCAATCAATTCAATACTGAAGAATTGATTAAACCTTCGCTGCTATATCTCATTGCGCCATTAATGAAGCACAAATGAAGGCTCGTTTGAAACTGGCACTGTCGCATCAAATGTCCTATGGGTGAGAGATTTTCAAATGTGGGGCGAAGTTCTTTTGCAACATTTACTTAACATTTCGCCAAGACATTCTATGGTCTTACCGACACCTGGAATCAAATTGATGACTACCGCTTCTATTTTTCATGTCCCTGTGACAATTCCAAGTCGGGGAGATGTTTCATAGAGTTCATTATGCTATACCAAGATATGTTCTTCAATGCATTTTCGAGTCACTGAGACAAGATCACCCCTTTCGCTGATGAAAATAATCTTACCGATGAAATAAATTCCATCGGCAAGACTCTGAAAACTCAGAAAGACTCACACCGACACCAAATGTCTTGCCGAACCCATTCCTCCAGATTACTTCATTGAGTAAGACTCTCCCTGAAATATTCAATCAGTGAAACCTTCACATTTCGGTGAAAATCATGCCGATAACCCCTTTGCACCTTATCGGCAAGACCTACTACCTTTGGTAGGACCTTACTCCGATAGTCTTCTGTTTGCCCAATACATTACTCCATACGCTAGTCGGTAAGACATGCTAACTTCGTCGTGACATTACATCAATGCCTTAACCTTTTGCCGATATATTTTTTTATATGTCAATTGGCAAGAAAAAATACTTTGACAGGACATTCTCCCGAATACCTTTAGCTTGGCCGATATACTTCCACATGCACCTGTCGGCAAGACACAATGTATTCGCTATGACTTCACTCTGACGATGATTCCTTTGCCGAAATGACTCTTTTCTGTCGCTGAAACAAAAGAAGTGTACTGCCGATAGTCTGCAAGAAGCATACATTAGTGAAAAATACATAGGTCGGGGAGACTTTCACAATGTCTTGGCGATATGGGTAATATAATGGAATGTGAAGGACTAGATGGATTCAATTGGATCTTATGACAAAAAACAAGCAAGATTCCATGAG
The DNA here is from genome assembly GCA_007258455.2 of Sequoia sempervirens. Lineage (NCBI taxonomy): Eukaryota > Viridiplantae > Streptophyta > Pinopsida > Cupressales > Cupressaceae > Sequoia > Sequoia sempervirens. Next base: position 25,970 of record VDFB02045576.1, on the reverse strand, counting down.
GAGGGAACCTTATGCTTATGATGAGGACTTATTTTGGAAACTCATGAATGTAGTTGACTGTAAAAATTTCAAAATTTTATAGTTCTAATAGTGGCTCTGTCTAGGGATGAATGATAGCAAGATCATTGCAAGGATCCAGATTTCTGGGTGAGTAGACTAGACACAAGATGATGGATTTCATGAGCAAGGAAGTATGAATGGGAATGCAAGTGACCCTACACTACTGTACATGGAAAAAAATATTTCGAAAGAAAGAAAATCAGGATTTTCCATGTACTGGCAAGTCTTGTTCCTTTTATTTCCTAAGCTACTGTGCATGGAAAGGAAACTTAAAGAGGATCATCAAGAGTTGTCCATGCACTGGAAACCCTTAATCCTCTGTGTTACTCAAGAGAAAAATTGTTTCAGAAATTGCCCATGTACAGGCAATTCTTGATCTTCAGCAGCCATATTCTGTAGATAGTATGAGTCTTCGCCTTTCTTTCCAACCACAACAAAAGGTCCCAGCCACAAAGCTTCAAATTTACCATGCTTGCCCTTCTCCTAGAACCTTGCATTCCACATCAGTACCAGATCACTTTCTTCAAATTTTCTATCCTTTATTTTTTTGTCAAATAGATATTTCATCTGTGTCTGTAACTTTATGTTTTGATTTTGGGAACCTCTCCTTATTTCATCAAGTTCAGCTAGTTGCTCCATTCTTTCCTCCATGGGTTCAGGAACATCCAAATTTTCCTGAAGGACAAATTTGTAGATTGGTAACAAATTCTGCAAAGGCATCCTAGCCTGTGTACCATACACTAATTCAAATGGAGATTTCCCAATTGCCTTTTTTACTGTAATCCTATCAGCCCAAACAACTAGTCTTAACTTCGAATCCCAGGCTTTCTTATTGTGACCTAACATTCTTCTCATAATATTTAGAAGACTCTTATTGCTAGATTCTTCTTATCCATTAGCCTATGGATGGTAAGGGGCCGCATAAGAAATAATAATACCATTTGAACTACAAAAATTTCTGAATTCATCTGATCTAAAACACATCCTGTTGTTAGTGATCAACCTCAATGGCATACCAAATTTGGTAATGATATTATCCATCAGGAACTGTGTCACCACCTTACTTGTAGCTTGTTTAGTTGGGATTGCCTCTACCCATTTGGTAAAATAATCAGTGGCCACCAGTATCCACCTATGTCCACCACTTGATTTTTCTTGTATCTCTCCAATGAAATCAATTCCCTATTGATGAAAAAGGGCATCAGCCTACAAGGGCCAAAGTGGCAGAGCTCCTTGATACTTCAATTTTCCAGAGAACTTCTGGCAGGCTTCACATTTTCTCACATATGCAAAAGAGTCATTAAAAATCTTAGGCCAATAATAACTTGCCCTGAGAATTTTATGCATTGTTGTCTTTGCTGAGTAATGTCCTCCACAAACTCCTTCATGCATTTCACTCATGACATGTTTGGCTTGAAATTCTTCTAGACATAACAATAGTATACCATCCCTGTTCTTCCAAAATAGATCACCATCCATAAAAACATACTTAGATGCCTGCAACTTTAGCGCTCTTTTCTGGTTGTCATTCAATCCCTCTGGACACTTCATGTATTTAAGATAATGCATGATATCTGTATACCATTGAGTATGCCCAATGCTTACAATTGCATTTTATTCTTCTACATTGCAAATTTGGTTTGCTTCAATATTCACTTCTGTCATCAACTTGGCCAAGCCCTGACCTCTTACCAGTTTAGTAATTTGTACCTCCATATCAAATTCTTGGATTTTGTTGATCCATTTGCATCTTTTACCTGTTACTTCAGACTGTGTCAGAATATCCTTGACAACTGCATGAGGCACATAAGCAACCACCTTTGCTCCAACAAGATATGGCCTAAAAGCTTTTACAACTTTCACTAGTGCAAATGCCTGTTTTTCCATTATATCATACTTTAATTCAGACCCCTGTAATGACTTACTAAAGAATGACATAGGCTGTTCATAACCATCCTCAATTTTTTGTAACATAATAGCAGCAATAGTGTGCATTGAGGCGAATGAAAATATCTGAAAAGGTTTTGCAAAATCTAGAGATTTAAGAATAAGAGCCTCCTTGATGGCTCGTTTGATGGATACAGAAGCTTCCAAGGCTTCTGCAGTCCACTCTACCTTTTATCCTTTCTTTAACATTTTTGATATAGGTTTAATAATCTCACCAAAGTTAGAAACAAATCTCCTAACAAAATTAATCTGTCCAAAGAATGATTGTATTGCCTTAATAGTTTTAGGGACAAGAATTTTATCAATGGCCTCAACCCTTTCAGGGTCTATCCTAATCCCTTCCTTTGAAACAATATGCCCCAAGAGCTTACCCTCTGTGACTGCAAAATGGAATTTCTTAGGGTTCAAGCTAATACCATATTCAATGGCTTTTATAAATACCTTTTCCAGATGATGAACATGATCTTCAGACTTCTTTGAGTACGCAGTGAGGTCATCTCGATACACCACCATGATGGCATTGATCAAATCAGAAAATTCCACATCCATAGATCTTTGGAAAGTCGCCCCTGCATTAGTGAGACCAAATGGAATTCTTATATATACATATGTTCCCCAAGGAGTTGTAAATGTTGTCTTATATTGCTCAGACTCTTTGACCATAACCTAGTTATACCCTGAAAACCCATCCATCATAGATAGCAATTCGCACCCTGTTACCTTATGCAATACAACTTCCATATTGGGTAAAGGATAATTATCTTTAAGGGATGCTATGTTTAGATTTATGAAATCTACACACAACCTAATATCTCCATTCTTCTTTCTCACAGGGACCAAGTTTGAAACCCACATTGAGTGCCTGATTGGTTTAATAATTCCACCGTCTCTGAGTTTTGCCAATTCCTCTTGCATTTTAGGCTCCAAAGTTGGATTTATAGGTCTTTGCTTTTGTCTGAATGGCTTAGCATCTGGCTTCAATGGTATCTCATGCTAAAACAAATCTTCCCTGTATACTTTTAAATCTTCATAAGACCAGGCAAACACATGTTTATACTTCCTCAGCAATTCAATCAGTATTTTCCTTATTGTAGGGCTTATCTTTTTCCCTATGTACACCTTTTTTGGTGCCATCTCAGTTCCCAAGTTAATTTCTTCAATATCTTCCCTTTTAACTAGTGTTTGTTTCATGAGAGAGCGATCATTCCCATCATACACCCTCTCCAATGCCACTAAGCCTTTAAGAATCTTATTTGTTTTGAGCTGTAAGATTTCTTTCCCAAAGACTATTTGCTTCCCATCCACTTCTTCAACAAAGGCATTGAAGTCGATCTCTTGGGATTCAAACTGATCTATACAGTGGAGGAACTTCAAAAGATCAGTATCATCATTGAAGACCTGCCAACTATAAATATTGTCAGGAACAACAGGCCTTGTCTTGAATTCAATTTGTGACACCCCAGCCAATGTAATATCATCTCTTTTCAATGCTACATTTGCTAGAAAATCAGCCATTATGTTCTTTGATCTATCTACCCATTCAATTGAGAAGGAATCAAACAACTCAATTGTATCCCATACAACATTTTTGTACTGCTTCAATCTTTTATGTTTTGTTGCATACTTGGACCTGATTTGTGAAACAACCAACTCTGAATCTCCAAGAACAACCAACAACTTAATTTTATGTTTCACAGCTATATTCAGTCCTGTTAATAAAGCTTCATATTCTGCCACATTGTTTGTAAATTCAAATGCTAACAGGAATGAATACTTAAAAGTAATACCTTCCGATGAAACAAATACTTTCCTTGCTCCATTACCTTCTTGGCTACAGGCTCCATCAAAGTACATCTTCCACACACCGTTGTAGTTATGTGCAGCATGCTTCTCAATTGGATCACTATTGGTTAATTCTGGTTGGGCTGGTTCTATATTAAAACTCCCAAGATCAACATCACAGAAACAATTGATTTGATCTTGTGGTACACAATCAATAAGCTGGTTCATCCTCGGCTCTTTGTACAACTTCACCTCTTGGCCATTTACCGAAATTGTTGCATAAGATAGATCAAACTGAACATTTCCACCAATTGTTGCCATCTACTATCTTGATAAAAGCATACCAAATTGAGGAGTGTTTATTACTGTTATATCAATATTGTAAGCCACTTGAGGATAAGCAGCTAGCTTAACTTCAACATCTTTCATTATACCTACAACAGGAATAGGTCGGTTATCCATTGCATAAAATTTTCCTTCATGTGTATCCACCCACATGCCTAGTTGTTTCATCATTCCTACATGCATAATATTCATGGCAGCACCAGAATCTATCATGCAATTTCTCAACAATTTGTTATTTATGAGTAATGTAGTGAAAAAAGGATCAACTTGTGGAGGGCTTGTCAACACATTACTCAAGTAGATTTATGGAATACCTACTTTATCCTGCTTATTTTTAGCAGCCATCTTATTTTCAGAATTTACATGTTTTTCATTTTCATTTGTTATCAATTGCACTGCACTATCCCTGTATTCCTTAATTTTCATCATTTCAAGAAGTGGAACAGACATCTTTACCTGAGACAAGGCCTGGGTGAAATCAAAAGAGGAACCTTTTGCCTTAATCATTTTCTTTTGTTCTGATGTTTCTCCTTTGTTCTCTTCCTTTTCTCTTTTACCTGGTTGATCAGTCTTTTGAATTTCTTTGTGTAATTCTTTCACTGCATCCTTTTGGATAGGCTTTTGTTTGCTTTCTTCATTTTTTTGTTTTCTTATAGGGTATGCGGAGTCAAGAAAAATCTGAAACAAGTACTTCGTTCTGGCAGACATTCAAGTTATTTAGCATTTATTTGGTTTATAGCTTGTATAAACATGCAAGGTTATTATTACTGAGTTCTTCTTAGTGATCTAATTGACATTCTCTAATTACTATGATCAATTTAAAGAATTTAATCTTTACTGGAAAGAAACAATTAATTGACCATACAAATGCAGCAAATGTGCACTGAAAAACTGGATATAAACTTGTTACACCAATTCAAATAACCAAAAAACATCATACAGGAGACAACTTCAATAATGCTTTCAATGAACACCATAAAAAACTGATACCAGAAACAACTGCACCATTGTATTAGATTTCAATTGATATCTCCATGATTTTACATATGCAACACAGTCTCATCTTTGCCAAAAAATTGCATTCTACTGTATCCCCGCGATCCTCTATCCTATTCCTCTTATCGTCTTGTTTTGTTTTCAAAACGAACATTTATACATTGAGAATACGAAAGGATGCATCCTTTTGGAAATGGGAAAAATCATATTTTACAAAACAAAAAATAGAGGATAATTAGGCTCTATTTAGCCACAAGTGAGTTTTAGCGAGGTGATCAAAATAATCCCAGTGCTCGTATGTGTCCGCATCTCCAACAACATTTTGGATCGTGATTTCCATCTTGACCATCTCCTCATTGTGCTCGCTCACTTCCTCCAACGCTGTACCCTCTATAGAATATAGCCTCATGACTTCATTCAATATTGACTCACATTCACTTTTCCATCTGGTGGCATCCTTCAATTCCCCTTTGTCATCAGAAAATGTAATCACAGTCTTCTTGGTAGCATCAATCAACCCCTATTCATCCCCTTGTAGCTCATCATGGAAGTTTCGATGGTAATTGATAATATGATTTGCAACTTCAATTGCTGCACTGTTAGAAACATCACTTTGGGCCAGTTCATGAAACTTCTCCATAATTCATCCATCCATTCTTGTATGCTCTTTTAATGCAACCAGAGTATGAGAGTATTTTCCCCATAGTTTATTTAACCAAGATGTCAAATTATCCTACCTCTTCTTGACAATTGTTGCAATTGCATCATGCTTTCCCTGGGAATAAGCACTTGATCCTACCCAATGATCTTTTGCTTGAGAGCTTTCTCCTTGAGTGAGCACTTTGGTTGGCCCCATTGAAATACCAACCAAATCTTTCAGTCTCTCATTCTCTCTCAACATTCTTTCATTATTCACTTTGTACATTTCTCTTTCTTTTATCAGCATTTGGATCTGTGCTTTATTCAATTTTGCAATATTGACCCCAATTTCAACAGTAGCCACAGGATCAGCCTCTCCAACCTTTAGGGTCATCACATAGCCAAATGCCTTCTCTGTGTCAATCACCACTGATTTCCTATGGGTTGGGTATAAGGCCCAAATCATTAGTGACCCTTCATCAGTATTGTACTTGGAGCCTGCATACACCTATGTTACCTTTTCCTTGTCAAGCTTGTGTGTAGCATTACTATCCTTCAAGAAACTATCAAAAAATAATGCATAATTCAAATCAAGTCCAGGAAAGATCATGACACCAACACTTTCCAACATTTTCCTCCCCTTTTCAGGAGTCATATTTGTCATTTCATCATCCACACACTTTCTCAATTGACCCAGTAATTGCTCCTCATTCCCTGAGGTGACATCATCAAATTTCTCTCTTAATTTCCTTCCCCTTCTACTTATACAAGAATGCTTTGAATTCTGGGAATTTATGAATTCATCATCTGAGACAAATGATCTATATTCCATATGCCTTGCATCAACATCACCACTTTCTATACTCTGTTCTCTGGTTGGGCAAACATATTGCCGAGTCCTCAACCTGGATACCTTTTCTGGTTTGCCCTGTGGGACATTATCCCTTGGTGTTTCCTCCCCTCCAGAAGATAATTGCTCTATTTCCTGTAGCCCTTGGTTATACCTTTCAACTACCATTTTAGCTTCATCTTCATGTAAATTTCTGATCATATCATCAAAAGGATAGGGTACATGCTGATACCCTCCAAAGTTAATCTTCTCTTTGGCTGAATTGATATATCCTTCACGGTCAAAGTTCTTCCTGGGTGATCCTCTTTTCATATTATAATGCAACAATCTATCAAGGATCAAATTGTATCCTTCCTTAGCCAAAACAGTGAAGTCACCAGAACACAATGTACTAGGCATAAAATCCTACTTCCCAAAAGAGGTGAAATGCATCACACTACAGTAATCCATCTGTCTGACAATTTCCAAATATGCAACTCTGTTTGGAACTGTCCTTGGTAGATTGAAAGGGGCATCTTCAAATCCATATACTCTAATCACTATAGCTCCCTCCAAACAATACCAATCTCCCCAGTTATGATCAATTGGCCCATTGAAGTCTTTTGGCCGCCAAAATCTCTTAATCTCATTAGTCAATGAATAATTACAAGGATACTTATACAATCTTTACAATTTTTTCACAAAATGTTCTTCAAAATGGATGAAACTAGAATTAGAAAACCTGCTGTCCCAAATAGCAGTCCACAACTGAACAGGCAATGCTTCACCCTCCTTACAATTTGAGAAATTCTCACTTCTGGAGGCCATACTCCCAACTCCTGTCCAAAATATAACAGCAAGTGCATCAACAATGAATAGTGTCTGAGATGAACAATAGAAGCTCCACCTTTGATGGTCATCAATCCTGAATCAAGCTCCCTAGAAATGTAGGAGGCATAGTCAAATGGCCTAGAATTGTTATACTAGATATCTGTTGTGATAATCATTGGCACAATTGACATGAATTATGGTGCATCCATTCCCAACACCTGACACACTGAGAAATATGTGTACTTCGTATAACAAGTCCACATGATAAGGAGGCCTCTCACTATCTTACAGAGGATCTGGCCTGCTGCCCTATTTAATCCTGTGAATTGGCAATCTCCAACCCTTATAAGTAGTATCCATTCTTGAAAATTATTTCTCCAATTCTTCACAACTGATCTCCTCATTGTAGAACCCTTCTAATTTGAAAACCTCACCTATTGCTTCTTTTGACACATATATCTATGGTTTCCCAGATGGGTCACATATAGCCTTATGTTTTGGATCATAATGATCCACAAGCAATTTTACTATTTCTACATTCACAAATACATTAGGGCACACCAAATTCCCTACATTCAGCTTCCAAGGATTACAAACTGGTTCAAAACGGTTTCTCCTATGATAGTGAAAATTGAAAAGTTCATACCCTCTTACGGCAGTCCAGACATCACCTATGAACTTGCATTTATCATCTAACTTATCAACTTCTACCCTAGGTTGTGTGGACCTTCTGGATTTAGATCCTGAACCAGGTAACTGGTCAATAACATCTTAGTTTGACCTCCGTTCAGTGCCCTCATGCTCTGTATCAACCTTTTTTTTCTTTCCTTTTGAATAACTACTCTCACCAAGCTTTCTACCCTAGGCTTTTCTAGAACCAAAAGACTCCATTCTTCAAGACTACAGAACTTAAAATTAGAAAGCTGAGATGCAATTACTTACAGTATTCTACTCGAGCTCCTTAGACTGAAAGATGTCTCGGTTCTTTGTTCACCTTGCCAATTCTTCTGCAATCAATTCAGTACTAAAGAATTGATTAAACCTTTGTTGTTATATCGCGTCACGCCATTAATGAAGCTTGAATGAAGGCTCATTTGAAACTAGCACTGTTGCATGAAATGTCCTATCAGTGAGAGATTTTCAAATGTGGGGCGAAGTCCTTTTGCAACGTTTACTTAACCTTTCGCCAAGACATTTTGTGGTCTTACCGACACCTGGAATCAAATTGATGACTACCACTTCTGTTTTTCATGTCGCTGTGACAATTCCAAGTCAGGGAGATGTTTCATAAAGTTCATTATGCTATACCGAGATATGTTCTTCAATGCATTTTCGAGTCGCTGAGACAAGATCAACCCTTTCGCCGATGAAAATAATCTTACTGATGAAATAAATTCCATCGGTAAGACTCTGTAAACTCAAAAAGACTCACATCGACACCAAATGTCTCGCCGAACCCATTCCTCCAGATTACTTCATTCGGTAAGAGTCTCCCCGAAATATTCAATTAGTGAAAGCTTCAGATTTCGGTGAAACTCATGCTGATAACCCCTTTGCACCTTATCGGCAAGACCTACTGCCTTCGATAGGACCTTACTCCGATAGTCTTCTAATTGGCTGATACATTAATCCATGCGCTAGTCGGTAAGACATGCTGAGTTTGCTGTGACATTACATCAATGCCTTAACCTTTTGTCCATATATTTTTTTATATGCCGGTTGGCAAGAAAAAATACTTCACCAAGACATTCTCCCAAATACCTTTAGCTTGGCCGATATACTTCCACATGCACCTGTCGGTGAGACACAATGTATTTTCTATGACTTCACTCCAACGATGATTCCTTTGCCGAAATGGCTCTTTTCTATTGCTGAAATAAAAGAAGTGTCCTGCTGATAGTGTACAACAAGCATACATTAGTGAAAAATACATAGGTCGGGGAGACTTTCACAATGTCTTGGCGATATGGGTAATATAATGGAATGTGAAGGACTAGATGGATTCAATTGGATCTTATGACAAAAAAAAAGTAAGATGCCATGAGGAGGGAACCTTATGCTGATGATGAGGACTTATTTTGGAAACTCATGAATGCAATTGACTGTAAAAATTTCAAAATTTAACAGTTCTAACAACTAGTTTTCTCAATTCTTCATGAACCTGCATACTTTTCTCTGTATATGTTCTGAACCTCTCTTTTGCCAGATCCAAAGGTGAATTCAGCAAGTGTTTTGCATAGATCTTTAGAATGTTTTCCTCTACTTCATATCCCATTGGCATGATCCAAATTATTTTGGGATTAATAGCTTCCATATGGCATTGGTCAATATCCACCATGAAGCAGATGGTATCTTTGTACTTTTCCACAATTGAAGTGGGAATTCTTTCCCTGGAATGCATCATATCCTAGAAATTTTTGAAGTAACCCCATGGGGTAGTGTTCCTTACCCGATGTTCACCCATTCCAAACAACTTGTTCCTTATCTAAACAACTATAGGCTCATCATTTTGCTAATGAACACTTCCAATACCCAAAACCTCATTCATGAAATAGAAAAATAGGCACAAGAACAGATTACCATATTTAAAGAAATTCTTCTGGTATTACTTGATTTTTCTCAAATTCTCCAACAACTAATTTCTAAGCAGCTCGTACAAGTCATACTCTAGATTCTCCTTTATCATTTCATAAGTTGCATAGATGGTCGTACCAGATACAAAATTGTCCCAGCTAGAATGATATATCTTGTAACCAATGACCACTGATGTGAATTTCACATCAACTTCAGCAATGTCTTCTATTGTCATTGCCCTTCTATCCCATTGCGCATCTGTTGCCTTAGTAACTTTGTCATTCTTCATGAATTTCAAAAATGGAAGTCTACCAGTGGAATTCAGATATGTTACTACATATATAGCCTCTTTTGTGATTTTGAAGGGTATATTCAGCCACATGAACTCGTCATGAACGCGGCTCAAAATGTATCTCACCCATTCATTTTCCTCAAATACGAGAAATCTCACAAACTGCACAAAATTCTTCTCTTCTAGGGTTTGAAATTCTAGTTTTACAATAAAATCTTCTCCAACTATATGATGGGAGTACAAATTCATTATTTGAGAGGTGCCTAACTCTTCAATGTTTGCATGAATATATGCCCTAATATCCTCAGTGTGCAAAACTCCGTACGACACAGATGAAAACGCTCCTAAGGGCTTGGTCTCAACAAACTTATAGGGATGCCATTTAAATTTAGGACACGGTCTGTCCTTGACTTCGACTACTAGAGGAGTGGCCATGATTGCAAGTTCACAAATTTACAGGTTTTTCAAAAAATACCTTTCTGTCGGATGAAAGTTCGATTGTAGATTCTTCTCCACGCTTTGAATCTCTCCACAATTCAACAAGGTTCACTTCAGGGCTCTTCATGCTGCATTCCTTCAAAATGCAAAGTGACAAATGAGGGATAAAATCAACTTTTTATCACTCATACAACTAACCCTTTTTGTCACAATAAATGCCTTAACCCTAATTCATCCAGTTACTCTGATTTCAAGCACTGAGACAGATAATTTTTTTGCGGATCCCTAAGACTTTACAATACTGGCTCCAATTTGGTTAAACAACATCTAAAAAGGATTGATCCACCTACTGGATTGGTCGACATTCCAGTATCATTTTCCTACAGGGGGTTGAAGAATTTTCCTGACAACTCCCCCTAGGCCAAAGGCCTAAAACTAATTCCCGGAGGAATTACCATAAGCAAATTCTAGTGCTAGCATATTTCCTTCAACAGAGGGATTCTTTTTCACCCATTTCTTCTACATTTTCCTTCTGATCACATCTGTAGCGACTTTCCCTTTTCCTTTGACATCTTGCTATGTATTCTATTTTACTAGACCTCTTCTGTTCCAACAAAATCTAGCAATGTGCCCAAATTTGTTGCAGTTGTAACACACAACATTTCTCTGATAAGACCAACTGTTCCACTAATTTTTCCTTGATCTGTATTGGTTAGAAATATTCCCAAATCTATTGCATGCATAGTATCTGATATCTCTATGATAGTTATTCATCACAATTATGCATTCACTTGACTTATGACCATACTTATAGCAATTAAAGCACTGACCTGAGAATGATGGTCCACTTGGATTCATCCTGCTTCTACACTAAGAATCCATATGACCGAATTTGTTGCAAGTAAAACAATAACCATTGAATCTATGAGCATTGGTTATCTCACTGGATTTCTTCTAGCTCCATTCATCTGATTTCCTTATCAGAATCTTCCTTGTCTAAAATTCCTTTGTCTAGAGTTTCTTTGTCCAGGTCCAAAACTTTCTCCTTCTTCATATCCATGACCTCTCTTGTCACCATCAGTCCTCTGACCTTTAATCAGTTCATCAAGTTTGGTTGAAATGGCTTTGAATTTATCCTTGTACTCATTTGCAGTAGTAAGTTAATCTCTGAGATCATCAAGCATTTCCTCATTGTTTTTAGATTATTCCAATTCATTCTACAATTGGCTGCATTGTTCATATTTTTCTTTCAAAGATTGAGCAAGCTTTTCTTCATTTTTCTTTCTATCTTCAAACTCCTTGGTCATTTTCATCATGATGGACTCCATCTCATGCTTCAAGGCAACATTTTCTTTGGAAAAAATTTCACACTCTTCTGTTTTCTCCTTTAGGGCATGACTGAGTTGTTCATCTTCCATGCTTATGTTCTTTTGCTTGAGCTGATCACATAATTCCTTTCTTTTCTCCCTTGATTCATTGATTTTGTCTTTCAATGTCTGGATTAATTTTTTTGCATTCTCAATATTTTCCTATAGTTCCCGGTTCTCATATTTTTAATGGTCAAGATCATCCAAGGCCACCATAATTTGTTGTTAAAGATTGCTTGTATCCATTGAAAATGCTTTCCAAGATCTCCCCAAGTTGTTATACTTCTTTCGAGGAACTAGCTCTGATAGGAATTGTTGGAAACAAGCAACAATGAGGGGGGGGTGAGTCGGTGTTCTACAAAAATTAACTTTATTACTCTGATCTTTAATCCACTTAGAACATTCAACCAAAATTAATATGTAGAAACAAAAAGCAAACAACCACGACACCATAACACAAGGAGTTTTATGTGGAAACCCTATTAGGGGAAAAACCACGGTGGATGGCCAATCCACAATATAATTTGAGTATACTCAAAAGAAGTTTACAATATGGGAATTCACTTGCATTCAAGCACACTTCCTAGAGCTCACTGCTCAAAATGGGAAGGAACACTGCATTACAGAGATTTGGATTAGATCCAAGAGAATGAACTGAAGAAATAACATCTGTAAATGCTTGATTACAGTTCTAGTTAGGCTTAGATGTCAATCTTCTATCCTTCTGACTGATACCGATCTTCTGCTCTACTCTTCTTCTGACTTGCTTCACAAAATATTTATATGCAAGTGAAACTGTGCATAAAATCGCTCCAACACTCTTTTGGTGTTCACAATACACATCGACACACCACACATATATCACAAAATTATATAAGAGATCATACATATATATCTGCAACTAGCAATTTAATCACAATAAGTCAACTGAAATAAAACTTGAAGATATTAACAACTGTTGGCTCAAATCATAAGAGTTATGCAATGTGCATCCACAACGCTCGGCCAAAACTTAGCTCAGACCCAAAACAAGATGAGCAAACACAAAAATATTTGATAAAACATTCCTTGAATATCCTCAACATATTACATCAACTGAGTCGGCCTCAAAATACTGATAAACATAGAATTATCAACCAGATCTCCAAACTCACACACGAATTAATATGAGGCACTAAGATTTCTGGACAACACATTAGATGAATTGAAAGACCTCCCATGAGGTCCACAAATCAGAATAACAACTGGAAATCTACAAGTGAGTTGATGAACACTAAACTGTCAGATGTTCTGTTCTTCCTGTTTGACTTCAATCTGACTGTTGGTATAAGAAAATGATGTTATGCGGATCTGTCACTGACTAGGGTTGCCATCAATGACAACACCAAAAAGTATTTGCAATGTCTCTTGCCAACAGGAAGTTAGTAAGAATGAGAATTCATACCATAGAGAGGAGGGAAATTCTTAACAAAGAGGAGGATATAGTGGTTACCAGAATGAGGGTTATAGAAAGGATGATAAGGAGAAAAGAGTATTCAGGGTAAATTTTTTTAAATGTGGTGGAGAAGGACATAGAGCATTTGAATCTAATCAAGGAGAGACAAATAGAAAGAAAAAGAAAAATAGAAGAACAACCTTTGTTGAGGAAGATCATGTCAGATCATCTAATAAACTGGAAGATGGAGAAGTGTTGGTGAATAGAAGAGTATTATGTCAAAGTGAGTTGGAGAAGGAGTCGTTGCAAAGAAAGAATTTGTTTCGAACTAGATTCAAAGTAGTTGGTAAATGTTGCAAGGTGATATTTGATAGTGGAAGTTCTGATAACCTAGTTTCTGAAGAAATGGTGAGAAAATTGAAGTTGGAAAGATTAAAACACCTGAAGCCCTATCATATAGCATGGATTCAAGATGAGCATAAGATACTAGTAAGTGAGCATTGTTTGGTAAAATTGAAGATATGAAATTACCATGATAAATTATTGTGTGATATCATGCCTATGGATATATGCCATGTTTTGTTGGGAAGGCCTTGGTAGTATGATAAACATGCTATTCATGATGGAAAGAAGAATACATATACCATTGTTGCTAATGGAATGAAGCATAATTTGTTGCCCTTGGAAGATGTTCCTAAAGTTGAGGTTTGTACGAGTGCTAGAATTTGTTTGGTTGATGGAAGGAGATTTCTGGATGGATTGAGACATGAAAACATGTGTTATGCATTGGTCCCTATGAAGGCTAAAGACTTGAAGCATGTAGAAGAACAACCAGATGAGATAAAAGAGTTGCTGACAGAGTATGAGGAGATCATTTCAGATAATGTACCTGATGGATTACCGCCTCTGAGGAGTATTAGTTATTGCATGGATCTAGTTCCTGGAGCTAGTTTTCCTAATAAAGTAGCACATCAGATGACACCTACAAAGAATGAGGAGTTGAATAGACAAGTGCAAGAATTGTTGAGAAAGGGTTTGATAAGAGAAAGCTTAAGTCCTTATGCAGTACCTGCTGTGTTGGCACCTAAGAAGGATGGAGAATGGAGGATGTGTACAAACTCTAGAGCCATAAACAAGATCACGGTGAACTATAGATTTCCTTTTCCCTAGATGTATGACATTATGGATTGTTTGAGTGGAGCTAGATACTTTACAAAGATGGATTTGAAGAGTGGATATCATCAGATCAAAATCAGAGAAGGGGATGAATGGAAGACAACATTCAAGACAAACGAAGGACTGTATGAGTGGTTGGTGATGCATTTTTGTACTAACAAATGCACCAAGTACTTTCATGAGGTTGATTAATACGGTATTGAAAAAAATATTGGGAAAGTTTGTGATTGTTTACTTCGATGACATCTTGATTTTCATTAAGAGTAGAGAAGAAAATTTATGGCATATAAAACAAGTTTTGCAGAGGTTGAGGGAAGAGTAGTTTTTGATAAACATTAAGAAGTGTAGTTTCATTAAGGAAGAATTGGTATATCTAGGATTTATGATATTAGTGGATGGATTGAAGATGGACCTTGAGAAGGTAAGAGAAATTGTTGAGTGGCCTACACCAAAAAGCATTGGAGAGGTAAGATCCTTTCATGGATTGGTTAGTTTCTAGAAAAAGTTTATTAGTAATTTTAGTTCTATTTGCAGTCCTATGACAAAAACAATGAGAGGAGATAAAAAGGATTTTAAGTGGACATCTGGAGCAGATCAGAGTTTTGAGTTGTTGAAATAGAAGGTGACTGAGCAACCTATGTTGGCTTTACCCGATTTTAGTAAGGTATTTCAAGTAGACTGTGATGCAAGTGGAAATGTAATTAGAGTAGTATTGAGTCAAGAAGGGAGGCTTGTAGCTTATTTCAGTGAGAAGTTGAATGATACTAGGAGAAGATATTTAGTGTATAATTAGGAGTTCTATGCCATAGTTCAAGCCTTGAAGAAGTGGAGACATTACTTGTTGCCTAAGGAGTTTGTGTTGTATATGGATCATCAGGATTTGCAATATTTGAATAGTCAAGGTAAGTTGAATCAAAGACACATGAGATGGGTAGAATTCTTGTAGAGCTATACTTTTTTTTTGAAGGAGTGGAAAGTCAAATAGAGTTGTTGATGCCTTGAGTAGGAGAAGGAATTTATTGATAGAGATGAGAATGGAGGTATTAGGCTTTGGTGAGTTGATGAAATTGTATGAGGGAGACCCAGATTTTGTAGAACCTTGGAGATTGTAAAGAACCGGTTTTGGAGGATAGGAGTCAGTGGTTGGATTATTTATGTAGAAACCTAAATTTAGAGACTTTATTTGTCCAAATTTACCCCTTTTTTTGTATAAATATCTCCTTATCCACATTAAGTAATATCACTATTATTTAATTAATACCTCTAAAGTTCTTCTAATCCTTAAGGTGTCTAGTCAAATAATTAAATACCTTACCTCTTTAATTCCCCTTTCATCAAATGAATTAAAAAAATATGACATTTATTTAATTCCTCAAATGTCACATCATTTTACTTAACCCTAATCAACCTCCTAATCTCTTCAATAGGGATGTGCACATGCCTAATCCTTGATTATGATGTGTCACATCCTCCAACTTTTGCAAGTTGGCCTCTAATCTTCCTTAACCACTAATTATTTTCTAATTAATAATCAATTAAGGCTAATCAGTACCTTGGTCAACTCTCCCCATCCCCTAAGGAATTTTTAATTCCTTTTTATTCAAGGCTCCTCTCTTCCCTATGTGAATTTTTAATTCACTTTTATTCCTCCAAGGAATCTTCTCTTTCCCATGCAAGTTCTAGAACCTTTGACTTCTCACATCACATGTGCCAAAGTCTTCTAGAATATTTGACTTGTCACATCAAGTCACATGTGGGAAAGTACTTACCTTGTCTTATCCAAGGTACTTCTCACATCTCTTTGGGAACATTTTCTTATCCATAAGATCTCCCAATCATTGTGAATTTTAAATTCACTTTTATTCCTCCAAGGAATATTCTCTTCATCATATGATCATTGAGAGGTCACGTCAAGGTACTTGCAAGTACCTCCATCACATGTCCTTCCACCTCACCTACACCTCATCAGATCCTTGGCCACTTCACCTTTCACATGTCAAGATGTGAGGGCTTGTGAGTCCTCAACTCACCATAGTCCTTCATCTTGGCCATGGTGGCTCAATCTTGACCATTGAATTCTCTAGAGAATTCAATTACCTCTATAAATAACCCCTCTTCTAATGCATTTACAACACTTAGCCATTTGCACCCTTATGCTACCAAATTGATCACTCAACTTGCAAGCATTTTTACTCATCTAGCCAAGCTACTTAGCCATAAGCATTAACATTATATCACATAGTTCATCTTGCATCTAACCATCTTCATAGTCATCCAAGGAGCACACAAGCATTCAAACATCAAGGGCCAACCCAGGGATTGCAACACAAAGAAGGTATAATCAATTGTGTCTTCATTTTATTTTCATCTTCTTTCTTTGTGTTATCATTCCTTAGGCTAATCTTTGAAGTGTTCCTTGTGTTTTTCCTTCTTGCATTTTAGTTATCTTACACCCTTAGAATAGGTTAAAACACTAGGCTCACATTTATGGCACGCCTGGTGGGACCCACAAACGGGTTCCATCTTTTCACGTTTTATGTTGTTTAAGTTCTTTGCAGGTTTAGGTCATAGAGGGGTGGACTTGCCTAAAGAACTGCTGCTGAGGGGTGGACTTGCCCAAAGAACTATTGCAGAGGGATGAACTTTCCCAAAGAACTGCTGCGGAAGGGCAACCTTGCCCAAAGAATTGGGTTTTCTATAGCCTTGTTTGCTCACTGTTTGTTGCAGAAGGGTGGCCTTGCCCAAGGAACTAAGTTTTTTTAACTTTGTTTGCTAACTGTTTGTTGCAGAGGGGTGGAATTTCCCACAACATTATGTTTTATAAACCTATTTGCTAACTGTTTGTTGTAGAGGGGCATACTTTCCCACAACACTATGTTTTATAAACCTGTCTGCTAACTGTTTGCTATAGAGGGGCGGAATTGCCCACAACACTGTGTTTTATAAACCTGTCTGCTAATTTTTTGCTGTAGAGGGGTGGAATTTCCCACAACACTATCTTTTATAAACCTGTTCGCTAATTGTTTGCTGCAGAGGGGTAGACTTGCCCACAACAATGTATTTTTATAAGTCTGTTTCCTAACTATTTGCTGCAGAGGGGCGGACTTTCCCAAAGCACTATTGTATAAGGGCGACCTTGCCCAAAGAACTACCGCAGAGGGGTAGACTTTCCCAAAGAACTATTGCAGAGGGGCGGACTTGCCCAAAGCAAAACATTTTGGGTGGTAAAACGACTATTTTTGCTTCATTTTTGCTTCAGTTTTTTTTCGTTTTCAAGTTTTAACCCCCTAACATTGTCTTTTGCAAGGGTATTTGTATTTTTTGCTAATTTTTATGCAACTTATTTCATGATTGATGAAGAACAAAGGATAAAACAACTAACATTTGCTTGCAGGACAATTTGTTTGCTTAATTGTTTAAAGCTTTCCTTGTTGTTTTCGTTAATCTAGGAACATAGTTTAACTAGGGGAAAGAAAAATGCATTGCTTGTTGTGTCTATAAGTCTAATTTTTGTGTTACCCAAGGAGACATTAGTTGTTCACACTTTCCCCTTGCACTTCGTGTGAGCCTGGGGAGTAGCTGAAAATGATTAGTGTCTTCTTTTTAGCAGGACCTACTTGGGGATTTCATCACCCTAAGGGACGATCCCAACCACGCGTACCGATGGGGTATAGAAAGGGGGGAGAGCCAAAGCTGTACCCCAATCTAGTCACGTCATGTTTGGCGGAGTTTTGAAGCTAGGGTGATACCTAGCTAGATGTGAAGAGTTGGTCCAAGCCTTTCAGTATCTTGATGGGGTTCTTGACTCACGTTTGTGACGGACTGGTGTTCACGGTTGTGCCTCACATACCGAGAGTATATCGAGGACTCCCTAGAAGCCTTGTGCATCCTAGATTAAGAACTTTGTTGGCCATACCATTAACACTAATCATAGGATTGTGCTTGTTTGAAGTGTCTTCTTGTGGGAAACCAGTAAACTTTTTGACAAGTCCATATTTTTGCTTGTTGTTTGTTATATCTTAAGTCCTTGTTGTAGTCGTTTCCATCCAATTCAAGTCCCTATTTTTTGCAGAGGGGAAACCTTGCCCTATAGAAGGGCAGACTTGCCCAAAGAATTGCTGTAGAAGGGTGAACTTTCCCAAAGAATTGCTGCAGAAGGGCAACCTTGCCCACCAGAGGGGAAAACTTTCCACCAAAATAGTCAATTTAACACCTGTTCATCCATCCCAAGCACTCTTTCACCTGTTCTGGAAATACGTTCATCCTTTCCAAGCGTCTATTCATCCTTTCCAAACATCTGTTCATTCCATCTGAACATTTGTCCATCCATTATGATCAATCGTTTACTCATTCCGAGCATTCGTTTAACAGTTCTGATTATTTGTTCATCCAGTTGTATCACTCATTTCCCCAATCTGATCAGTTATTTCCCTGATCCGATTATCCAACACCCCCTTCCGATCACTCATCTCTCCATTTTGACAGTCCATTTACCCCCTCTGAGAGTCCGAAAGCAGAGAGGCGAACTTGCCCAAAAAATTGTTGCATAGGGGCGAACTTTCCCAAAGCACTGTTGTAGAAGGGTGACATTGCCCAAGGAACTGCTGTAGAAGGGCGAACTTTCCCAAAGAACTATTGTAGAGGGGTGACCTTTCCTTGTAGAGGGGTGAAGTTGCCCCCAAAATAGTCAATTTCACCCCGTTCATCTGTCTCGAGTACTTGTTTTCACATTCTGAGCAATCACCCCCCCCAATTTTGAACATCCTTTCATCATATTAAGTGACCATCCCCTTAGTGAAAGCAATCACCTCCTCGTTCTGCGCACCTATTTACTTAATCCTAGCATTTGATTTTGCCTATTTTTCACCAAAAAGGTAACCTTGCCCTGTAGAGGGGTGACCTTGCCCTAACTAGGGCGGACTTGCCCTCCAAATGACCTTTTTCATCGTTCACCCATTTCAGGCACTCGTTTGCTTGTTTCGAAGACCCGTCTCCTTAGTTTGATCATCCACCTCCTTGTTTCGAGTCCTTGTCTCCTCATTCCAAATATCCATTTCCCATCCCAAGCATTCATCTCCTTGGTCCAAACCTTCATCCTCTCAGAGCACCTAGAAGGGAGACCTTTCCCAAAGAACTACTACAGAAGGGCGACCTTTCCCAAACATCTATTGCAGAAGGGTGACCTTGCCCAAAGAACTGTTGCAGAAGGGCAACCTTGCCCAAAGAAGTACTACAGAAGGGCGACCTTTCCTAAGGAACTGAGTTTTCTAATTTTTTTTTGCTAACTGTTTGTTGTACGAGGGCGACCTTTCCCTAACTGGGGTGGAATTTCCCTCCAAATGACCTTTTTCATCATCCGTTTAGTCATTTTAGGCACCCGTTTGCCCATTTCTATCACCTGTTTGCTCGTTTTGAGTGCCCGTTTACCCATTTCAGGCATTCATCTCTCCATTCCAAATATCCATTATGCATCCCAAGCATTCATCTCCTTGATCCAAACCCTCAACCTTTCAAGGCACCTGTTTGCCCATTTCTATCACTTGTTTCTCATTTCTAGTCCTTATCTCCTTGTTCCGAGCATCCATTCCCCATCCCAAATATTTGTCTCATTCTGAGTATTCATCCGTTTGATCTGAACAGTCATCTCCTTGATCCGAGCACCCATCTACCTATTTCAGGCATTCATTTTCCTGTTTTGACTAGCTGTTCCCTCATTCCAAGCATCCATTTGGTCGTTTCGAGCATTCGTTCCATCATTCCAAACATCCATTCCCTACTCTGAGTATTCATCCCCTTAATTCGAGTCTTCATCCTCTTGTTTTGAGCATTTGTTTTCCTGTTTTGAGCATCCATTTTCCTATTTTAAACATCCATTCCAAGGGGCCGCTTCCTTGTTCTGACCATCCATCTTCTCATCCCAAGTAGTCGTCTCCCCTTCCTAGCACCAGTCTCCTCATTTTGAACATCCATTTCTTGTAGAAGGGAAAAATTTCCCAAAGAATTGCTACAGAAGGGCGACCTTTCCCAAAGAATTGTTGCAGAAGGGCGACCTTGCCCAAAGAATTGTTGCAAAAGGGTGACCTTGCCCAAATAATTGTTGTAGAAGGGTTACCTTGCCTACCAAAAGGGAGAACTTTCTCCCAACATAGTCAATTTCAAATCCATTCATCCTTTCGAAGTCTCTGTTCATCCATTCCGAGCATCTGTTCATCCTTTTGAAGCCTCCGTTCATCCATTCTGAACATCTGTTCACCCATTTCAAAAACCCATTTATCCATTTCAAACATTCATACCCTGTTCCAATACACCATTTACCCATGGTCTACATCTGAATCCATCTGCATTCTACTGAGCTCATTCATTCATCATCTGAATTGTATCGATACATCATCCTCAAACATCTCTAGGTTATGTATCCATCATCGTGTCCCCCATCCAAATCCTCTAAATTTTTCTTGAAGTAGTTATCCAAATTGACCTAGGAGTCTGAATTTGATCATCACCATCCATAGTTGCTTAGGATCGTCATCCATTCTAAGTTAGTTATCATCATCAGTCTAATCAATCAATCTTCAATCTCAAGGTGGATTTTGTGCCGCGATCATCTATTCACCATTTAATCTAATCAATCAGCATCCTAAGTCACCTAGGGTAATCTCTAAATGAGATTTAGAATCCCTCTCCTAACCCTATCCGATCCATCATTTGATCTTATCAATCGTTTCATCAATCGATCCTATCTGATCTAATTCAACAATACCCTTATTGAATCATCTCAAACCCAATACATCCGCTTTCATCTCGGGGTAGATTCAGTGTCGTAATTGTCATTTACTAATCAAATCCAATCATTAGAATCAATCCCATCACATCATCGCATCATCCTAATCTGAGCTTTAATGTAATCCCAATCTGAGCTTAACCAAATTCCTAATCTTAGCTTTAATCCGTCTGCATCCAAGATCTTTGGATATCAAAACAAATCTTAAGATCCCTCCTCCAATCTTCTTCTAATCCATTATTTTGTCCTTTCATCACCTTTTCTGTCCTAATTGTCTGTTCCCGTCTCTTTAATCCATCTAATCTAACATCATGAATCCTCATCCTTCACCAATGCAACCAAAGATAGTAGTCAAGGGAAACCCTAATTACGTTGATGATGATAATGGAAGCCTTGTCGATCAAGAGGTATATGACATGGATCCCCTTGATGCTATCATTGCTAGTAAGCTTTTCACAACCGCTTTCCAAAATCCAATCCCCCCTCCGAGCTATCCCGTTACATCCACACCTAATAATGCTCCTTATGCTACCTTTGACAAGGGACATCCATTATCTTCCTCACTCACATCTCCATCATATCCTCCCTCTACATAATCTTCTTATCCAACATCCATGTCTTCTTATCCCAATCTCGTATCCCAACATCCCTACTATAATCCCCCATCCACACTTGCATACCCTTCATCCACATATGCCCGCCATCCTAATCCTCCATACCAATCTTCCTATCCTAATCCTCCTTATCAGCCTTCCCATCTTAATCCTATATCCAAACCTTTTTATCTTAATCTTGCACCCCCATCAACCTATCCTAATCCAACATCCACATCCTTTTGTCCTAATCCACCATCCATATCCTCTTCTCGTAATTCATCATTCCAATATCCCTACCTTAACCTTCCATCAAATCCTAGTCCTCCATCTACTCCTAGTCCTACATCCAATCCCATTCCCCCATCTAATCCCAATCCTCCACCATTCCCCAATCCTTCATCCACTCCTACCTCGCCATCTAAACCTAGAATACACAAGTTTCTCACTCCATAAGTTCTCCAAGCACTTCTAACAGAGAAGACATCCCCAACTCCACCACTTGAAATCGTGGAACCATGCCATCCCAATCCGTCATCCATGGTCACTAATGATGAGACCCCTCTCCAGCCCACACCTATCATTGATGCTACTACCCCTAGCACCACTCAAACCATCGAAACCATAACATCCTCTGAATCCACTGAGCCCCCATCTCCTACTCTGAGAGCCGCCAAAACCATCAAAGATAACCAAACCCCATCACCATCTTCTACTCCTAGATCCACCCAAACCATCGAAGACACCCAAATCCAATCCACTTCTCCTACCCCTATTATCACTAAAATACATTATGATGAATGCTTTGAATCCTCCATCCTTCCATCTTCCCCACTTGAAGAGTCCCTCCAAGACTCCATCATCATACCTCCCACACACGATGAAGCTTGCCAAGAGCTTGATCCAGAGCATGCCAGCATATCCCCTTCTCTAGATCAAGATCCTACCATCCCATCTAGTCCACCTCAAGATCACAGCCCCCCATCCATCCCATCCTGTGATCCCTTTGATACTCAAGATCCGATCACTCCATCACCTACTACCATAAATCCAAATCCTATCATGTCAGCTAATCCCTCCCTTGATCCCTTACCACTCCCTTGTCCCAATCAAGATGCTATTATCCCCTCATCTCCATCTAATGATCCTCCACCATCGCCTAACCATACCACCCCCACACCACTTTTATATCCCCTTGGTACCTTCACATTCTTCCATGGCGGTCTCCTTGCAAAAGAAAAACAAAGCATATACACCACCCATCATCCTCCACCTAATAATGGACTCCCATCATTGTTCCAAAATAACAAAAATCCTATCATGGATCTCATGCTTAAGAACATGAACTATCAAGGAAAAGGTCTAGGCCTTCATGAGTAAGGTATTTTAGAGCCCATCCAGGTCAAAGAACAAATCTGTATGCAAGGTCTTGGACATATTTCTCAAGACTCACAACCTAAAGATGTTGGTACAACCTCTAGACGTCCTCAACGAGCCTCTTCCAAAAGAAATATAGGCTCTTTCCATCACTCCACTAGATCATTTTCTACCATCCCCCCTACCCCATCATACCACCTCAAAACAACCATCCATATTCCTCCTTCATCTGCTCCATCCATTTTGGGTCCTTATGTCCCTCCACCCACTATGTCTATTTTGGGCTCTTATATCCCAAAATCACCTCCTCCATCTCATCCTATTCATCCTTTCATCCATCCATCACCCCTCCATGTCACCCATCATCAACATCCCACTCTCATGTCCCCTAATTAGGATCAACAAAGGCACTTACCTACGCATCCCTCGTCCACATATCATCCTCAAAATCCTACCTCCATTACTCCATTCATGTGTCCTCCACACCACTCATCTCATCATACCCATCCCATTGCTACTAAAATCACTTTGGATGCCAACGTAAAAATGCATACATCTAAACATCCACATGAATCTAAAGCTCCCGATGTCCCCTCTAAAAGACATGGTGAAGAGAAGAAAAATCAAATCCAAAATCAAAATCAAATCTATAGGCCGCAAAGGCCCACCAAAGCAAAAATCAAAACCATCTGGATCCCAAAGAAAAAAGATGCAATAACTTCAAATGAAAAATATGTAACAACATCCGAAGTTGCTAATCCAAAAGATAATCATACATCCCTTTCATCTCCTAAATCTATTTTTGGTCCTTATGATTCTCCATCCATTAATCCTCCTATCTTTTCACATACACCACCACATGTTCCAATGTTGGTCCTGCACTCACTACTCCATCACACTCCTACTCCATCATTCCATCCATACCCTTTCCAACATCCCATCCATTATCTCCCCCATCATATCCCTCTAATTCATCCTCTTGCATAATCCATTTATCCTAATAAGGTTGTACCAACATCCAACAGTCACTTCACACATGGGCTCTTAATACCTCGTATGGAACTTGATGCTTGAATCCTTCATCTATATCCTTATCGCGTATCTTATAAATCCCCTCATCCACATCCCTATCCTTATCCATCTCCATTCACATGCTATCCAATAGAATAAAAAAATCCAGAAAAGTAAATAATAATAATAATAATAATAATAATAAATAAAAATAAAAGTAAAGAGAAATAATTCGTCCAGTGGTGAAAACTTGGAAAACAAGTGCCTTGGATAAGTACCATGATGAAAACCTGGAAAACAGGTGTCATGTGTAAATCCCCATCCGTCCTTTTCCGCACTTGGGGGCAGCTTCCTGATATGCATTCCCTCCATCTGCTATGCTTCTTGCTATGCTTCTAGCTATATGTCCTCTTCATTCATCCCCTTCATTCCACCTATCTTCTGCATCCTACCATCATATCCCATTTATCTCCCATCCCTCCATCCTTCTTATGATCTTGATCAAAATAGGGGCACCTATCTATGCATGCTTTGGATGCCTCTTGGTATACATTCCCTTCATCTATGCTTTATCGTATTCCTTAGTCACCCATCCTATCCTCCTCTAGTTATCTCCTTTATCTTCCCATCCAATTATCTTGCATCCCTCCTACCTCATGACACATGACATACTTAGAGTGGGGGAACTTATCTCTCTTTGTGACATAGTCCTTGGAGACATCATCCATCATAACAATCTCTTCCATCTACCCACCATTATCTTCCTATCTGCTCAAACAATCCCTTCCATCTCCCAATCCTTATCTTCCTATTCGTCTATCATGACATCCTTGTCATCCCCCCATCCTTATCATCCTATCCATCGTAGCAATTATTTCCATCTCCTCATTTTTATCCCTCTATTCATCCATCATATCATCCCTTTCATCTCCCCATCCTACTCTTCCTATCCACCCATCTTTCTCTTCTTATCCTTTCATCCCTATCCTCATCCCATCTTGTAATCCCTTATCATTGGTATCTAGCTATAGGCCACTCCCCATGCAATCCAATGTCATCTATCTCATCATCATCACTCTTTCTTCCTTTGCGCGTCTTTCCAATCTCCTATCGCTTCTCATCATTCATCTCTCCACTATATCATTCTCCCAATTCATCTTTTGATGATTTGGATATCTATCCCATCCCTAAGCTTCGTTTGATCACCATCATCCTATCCAATCCAACAGGTCTACCCTGACTCATCACTTTGGTTTCATCATTTTATCCCCTTATCAGCGTTATCTCATCATCCCTTATCCATTGTTTTTCTTTGGTCTTCTAGTCGAACTACGTTGCCCCTGCGCTTTCACGTAGGAAAGGTTGATCTTTTGGTCTACCCCCAGGGCTCGCTTTTTTCCATCCTATCTTGGTCATCCATCAAGGTCTCCATTATCATCTTTCCACTTTTATCCATGGTCAATCATTAGTCTTTTATCGAACTACGAGGGCTCTATG
>VDFB02045575.1:0-46535 GCA_007258455.2 Sequoia sempervirens | reverse complement strand
ATATATATATATATATATATATCTTCCATGGAGAGGATCATGATGAGGATAATGGAATTGAAATGGATTGGAAAGAACAAATCCCACATAAAAAGAAGGAAAAGGTTGCACGGATTCTCAACAAGAAAACTACCTACCCTCAACAAGGTCAATATAATAGGTATCTCATATAGTGGGAAGGATTGACACTAGAAGATAACACTTGGATCACATAATAGGAATTGAAGAAAATGGATAAAGAAAAGTGGTGTGAGTTCAAGGACAATAACTTGTAAGAGTTGTTTTCCTTTCAACCAAGGGAGTTTGTTGCAAGGGCTTCTAGGAGTCATAACTTTTCACTTGGAAGTTTATTTGGACTAAAATTTTATGGGGAGATGTGTTATGATGATTTCTTTGGATTTCCAATGAAACTCAATAGTAGGTGTTGTTTTGACATTTTTGGGGCTAAATTCTTTCATCTGAGCCCTCAAAATAAGCTTTTAGATATTTTTTTGGGTTTTTAGAAATTTTTTTGTTTAAATAATTTGGATCTCACATTTCTAATTTGAATTGTAAGTTGACATTTAGTGTCATTGTAGTGGTAGGAAGATATTTGTAAATTTCCAAGGTCAAAGGGATAGGCATGCAAAATTACCAAAAATGACAAACTATGACAATTGTTAAAAACTACCAAAAATGATAATTTTTCGATTTTTAGATATAAGGGTGTTTTTATCTTTGTAGAGTGGGGATGAATAATGTAATAGTGTGGATTTGAAGAAATTATTGGTTTACTGAATATCTTTTAGCAATAATGAAAATACACTGTTAATAGTTTGTTTGATTACATCAAAAATATTGTTTCAAACACTTACACACAATTTAATCCAGAAACAACATTGATCTAATATTATAAAGCATATCAGCATTGAGCAGAAAAGATTTCCAAATTATTGAGCTCCACGCAATTTATAAACTTTACAAGCCAGAATTTAATATTCAGGCCAGCATATTCAGAATCTGTCACCCATTCAGCCTACTACTAAGACGTCATGATTTTTATAGCATAAAAGAATGGAAAAGGAACAGAAGTTGTTAGAACAAAGATAGTATTAAAGAGTTAAATTGATGACAAGTGGAATTAAAGTAACTTGATTTGGTATTAATGCTGGTTTCCAATCTCATTGTAGCACATATTCTCCCCCACAAAGGTTTCTTTTTAACCTTATATTTCAGTGCATATGTTCAAAGAAAAATGTTTTGTGTTTGATGTTCATTAAAAAATTGGAGACAATAGTCTTGATAGTAGCAGACGTCCATCTGATATTGATCTCAACATGTACAGTGCAAGTGGAGAGATAAGAGAACAAGACGTGCTGCTGCCCATAAAAAATGTGGGCAATATCATACGCAAGATCCACAGAAACCATCACCAGTTCATCAGTTTTGTCACGACTGTCGAAACAAGAAAAGGATGACCATCAGTGTTGAAGATCTCTTCAGTTGGCTTGGATGAGTATGCAGAGGCACTCGAAAGTACAGGTGAACTAGCGCTCACATGCTCTCTGTCAGAAAACATGGGCTCTCAGATCACTTCTCCACTAAAACCAACAGTACTAGCATGGTCGCAGCAAGAGATGACACACATCAGTACCATTTTCATGTCTGTGGGTAGCCACTGGAACGATCAAGTAGCCACAACCACCTGTAGCCCACTCTCCAAGAGGAGAAAGCTCATGTGGCTTTGGCCAACGACAAGCACGAGATAACAATCTTTTCGTTTTGCCTGTGTCTTCTATCTTATGGTAATTTTCTGATTCACTAAACCTCTATCTATCGGTTTTATATCTTATTTTTAAATTCTGTAATGCTTTACTTGAGAAAATACCAGATGCTTTATTTTGGACTTCTGGGCTTAGCCTACGTGATCTGTTAATTTTCTGGGCGTTGTCCATGTGACTCTTGTGGTGTGCCTTTCTACCACCCACCCTTTTTTTGTGAATATGTATCTTTATATTTGAATTTATATAGATAGCTGCCTATTCATAAAAAGAAAGGTTCAGCTTTGCATAAAGTTTATAGGAATATTGTTTACGTCTGTAGAACTGTCAACTCAAAATCTATTATATATTTGCAAGGAGTGCTATGAATTAGTAATTGTACTTTTGGATGTGGCGTAGCAATGGTACTTTGGTGCCACGTTAAGGCCTGCCAGAGTGATTAGGGAAATATCAATTGGTAAGATATAAGGATTAGATTAATAGAAACATCTAAAATTTGTGTGCAAATATAAAATCAAGTGTTTTTTAGTTCTTGATTAGTTTAAGTAGATTTAATAGAATTTAGTGAGTAAATATTAAAAATATAGTTAATATTATTAACACAACACATAATGTAAGAGTTATACGGAGAAATAATTATAAGAAAAAACTCAATCATGAAGAGAAGTCGAGCATAAAGTTGTATTTTGAAATACATCATTATAAAGCACCCCGTTGTACCAACACTGACATGTGGAAAGCTATGTAAAGTAAGATCTTGAACATTTCCAAACTAAAAGGATATTAGCATATAACCAATGTGAAAACATTATAGCAATATATGTAATTCTATAACAATTGTATATCAGGTGCACTAATTATTCCCAAAGGAACTTGGTAATATGTCCAAAGAAAAAAAATCACTTCTTCTATCTTTGAAATCAAGGCATTAGAACTTTTACTATAGCTCTTGAGACCAAACCACAAGGAGAACAATGAATATCCATGATATCATGCACCTACTTCACAACAAGCCCTTGCAACTAAACCAACTAAAAAATAGTGCACATGAAAAGACAAGATATAAATAGATGCATCTAATAATTATACAAAAAACACCCGTTACATCATTCACCTAATTATTAGAACAAAAGTGGCATACAGGATTATCTTATGCATACAATTCTAAGAAATAATGGCTTAGAATAAGGGGATAAATATCCTTAGTTCCATATTGGAATCACGTGCATATCCAAGTGTAGTCTCCTTTGTCATCTATTGAAACCTCACAAAGAGTAATCATTCTAGCACATATATCTAAGTTGAAGAGATATCTTGCCTCACCCAAGTCTCTCTAGTATCAATGAGAATCCAACTAATCAATCCACTATAAACTAAAATGCAACTTACAAAATCTTGAATCTCTAGGAGAATGACTAATACTCAAAACCAATGTCTTACATCCCCTAAAATGGAGATCATGAACAACACCTTAAAAAAAGACCACAAGATTCCTTTACGACCACTGAGATGTTAACATCTCAAAACATATAAAGGTTGTAGACACCTAAAATATGACCTTAGTCTAACCACACTTGACTTTACTCATCCTAATATTTAATTAAATAAATATTTAGTATTTATTTAATTAATTTATATCCTTATCCCAAAATATCTAACTAAATTAATTAATTAATTCTCAATTAATTAATTAATTTATGCTAATAAATCTCCACCACCTTTACCTCCAATATTGAATTTCACTTTATCTCTCAATTTTTGTCCATTCGATCCTAGCCCTTGAATCCATCTACATGGATTAAGATCTAAACTTGTCACCATGTAACAAGTGTCCTAACCTACCTATCCCACCCCTTACTCACACATGTGTGAGAATCTCTCACAAATGTGAAGCCACCCTAACTCTTACACATGTCATAGATATGTCACTTTCTTAAGCCACCCTACCTATTACACATATGATAGACATGTCTCTTCATGTTCTTTCCAATGTGTGAGCACACTTTGATCTTACTCATCATTTCCTCCCATGACACTTGTCACAAGGCTAATCCTCCATGATGTCATTCAATCTTGACCCTCCATTTAGTTAATGCATCTAAGCAATTGATTTCACCAATCAAAAATCTATAAATTGAGTCATTTTCTCTCATTTTGTATCAATCCTCATTCAACATACACTTATGCTACAAAAATCATGAGCAGCCACATCCAATCTATCAACACATCAGCATACTACACTTGATCTCTCAAGTATTGCATGTATTTTGTTTGATTTAAGCTATATTTGATGTATATTTCATTTATATCACTTGAATGCAATACATTTTGGTGAACCCAATGTGAATCTTTACATATAACACTTGCTTTTGTCAATTTTGTTGAGTTTGATCTTGTAAATGAAGGGTTTTATAGGTGCCTCATGAAAATTGAATTTTTACAAGAGTCTCAAAGCACAAAAAAATATCATGGTTGCACTCGAGGGGCCTAAGAGATAAATTTTGATATAAAATTTTCTATTATTTTCTTTTCAAAATATTTATGAATTTTTTTTAAGGCTGATAAGGCCCATCATATAGGAATTTGTATGGCCATATTGTACAAGTATATGGCAATTCAAGAATGGTTTGACTTAGTTTTCTCTATTTGTAGTATAGATAGTGAATACATGCATAATTTGAAGTTTTTAGTAAAAGCCTATACACATAAACCACAAGCACTTTCATTAAATACACATATATACATAGTGGTTCACGTCACAACAAAGGTAGACACATAATCCCCTTATTTGCAAAAATATATACATGAATATCCATCAATCATACATATATATTCATAATTTAGGGTTTCAAATACAAATACATAGTGTATATATTGTGTTTCTATAAAATTTTATTTGTTCTTATCGGTGGCATTTCCTAGTGTATATCTTATAGGTCAAGGTCTTTGATTATGATATATTTTTTTCCATATGCTATGGGAATACACCCACAGTATACATAGTTCTGCGGGTTGTACAAGCTTGTGGCCTTTATTTCCTCTACAAAATCTATCTAAAATAAAAAATTATGTTTGCACTATGGGGCTTAAATTTAGACCCCCTCCTTCCTATTCACTTCGTAAAATAGCAGTTTTACTAAACTAGGTATAACTTTTGCATAAAAATTTGGATTTTCAATATTAAAAATATGTTATAAATATAGTTGAGATATGTTTTCTTTAGTGCATGTGTATTTTCTAGTTTCTCTCTAAAAATTAGGTGGACACAGTCAAAGCCAACCCATCTTTTCAATCCTCGAATGCTCATATCTTCTTCATACAAAATCACTTTTCAATAATTCTTTTTTCTAATTTATCATAAAATCATAAGGAATCCATTTTTGTATTCCACTTTTTCTTTAGGAAATTCTTTTTGGCATATTTTCCTCACAATTGAAATTGGGCTTAAAATTTTCCTTTCACATTTGGATTTGGATTTAAAATAAACAAGTGTCTTTTAATCCCAAAGACTCACTTACATATGCTCTCTTTTTAAACCTTAGTGTGAGCTTGAGGATAAAAAATAAGTGCTATTTTTTATTTTTTAGGGGGAATGCCTAGGGATTTCATCACCTTAGGGATGACCTCAACTCCCTTGTTTTGAAAGAGTATAAAGAGTGGGGAGTGAATCAAAAGACATGCTTCTTGGAAGTGGAATATTTTCAATCTAGGTTAAGCCTTTAAGAAATTTATACCTTAGAGAAGTGAAGGTAGAGAGTAGGTTATGCTCTCCTCTCAACTATATGATAGTTTTCTCTTTCATCTATGGATTAGGCCTCACGTAACCTTGTGGTATATGGAGGATACCCCTAGGTGAGACTTTGTGGACACGTTTTCTTGTGGTGCCTTGTTCCTACAAGGATTTATAATCCCACCTATGTTACGTGTTGGTTGTTTTCAACGAACCAATCAAATCTCACAAGATACCTATGAGTTTGCTAGACTCAATTCTTGAATAATTGTAAGATAATTGGCCAACGAATGAGATATAACACTTATTGCTTTATCTCCTACACTTCAGGCTCTGCAAAACCTGGGACGGTGGTCCCACAATGTACATTATACAATTTCTTTACACAATTCACATATACATTGCATATTCAAGTAGATATATTCTCACCAATGACTAATATGGTGAAATTACTCAAGAATTTGGCAATTCCTTGAATGAATTATGCATCCTAAGCTAAGAAAATGAGACAACACAAATCACAACAAATTAAAGATAGATCAATTATTATTTAAAATATTGTTCTCAAGTTGAGTAACTAGAATCACGAGGAAGACGTAAAGGGTTAGGAGTCTAAGCAAATTAAATTATGAGGCAGATTTAATTTTGAACACCCATGATCTCAGTGATATTACTTTGTAATTCACAATTATGTAACCAAAATCTAAAGACTACTTATCATATCCAATCATCCTTCATATGAATTCATGAGTTGATTTCAACATTTTAACCCATTCTACGAACTAGAGCTAAAACCAACACATATATCATAGTAAGAAAACAATGACAATAAATGAAATGATCTCTTATTAGAATTTTCAACAGGGGAACTAGCGCTCACATGCTCTCTGTCAGAAAACCAACAGTACTAGCATGGTCGCAGCAAGAGATGACACACAACAGTTCCATTTTCATGTCTGTGGGTAGACACTGGAGTGATCAAGTACCCACAACCAGCTGTAGCCCACTCTCCAAGAGGAGAAAGCTCAAGTGGCTTTGGCCAACGACAAGCACGAGATAACAATCTTTTCGTTTTGCCTGTGTCTTTTATCTTATGGTAATTTTCTGATTCACTAAACCTATATCTATCGGTTCTATATCTTATTTTTCAATTCTGTAATGCTTTACTTCAGAAAATACCGGATTCTTTTTCAATATTATAGATTGTTGATTTCAGAGTAAAACTAAAAGGTTCAGCTTTGCATAAAGTTTATAGGAATATTGTTTACGTCTGTAGAAATGTCGACTCAAAATCTATTATATATTTGCAAGGAGTGCTATGAATTAGTAATTGTACTTTTGGACGTGGTGTAGCAATGGTACTTTGGTGCTACGTTAAGGCCTGCCAGACTGATTAGGGAAATATCAATTGGTGAGATATAAGGATTAGATTAATAGAAACATTTAAAATTTGTATGCAAATATAAAATCAAGTGTTTTTAGTTTTTGATTAGTGTAAGTAGATTTAATAGAATTCAGTGAGTAAATATTAAAAATATAGTTAATATTATTAACACAACATATAATGTAAGAGTTATACGGAGAAATAATTATAAGAAAAAACTCAATCATGAAGAGAAGTCAAGCATAAAGTTGTATTTTGAAATACATCATTATAAAGCACCCCATTGTACCAACACTAACATGTGGAAAGCTATGTAAAGTAAGATCTTGAACATTACCAAACTAAAAGGATATTAGCATATAACCAATGTGAAAACATTATAGCAATATATGTAATTCTATAACAATTGTATATCAGGTGCACTAATTATTCCCAAAGGAACTTGGTAATATGTCCAAAGAAAAAAAATCATTTCTTCTATCTTTGAAATCAAGGCATTAGAACTTTTACTATAGCTCTTGAGACCAAACCACAAGGAGAACAATGAATATCCATGATATCATGCACCTACTTCACAACAAGCCCTTGCAACTAAACCAACTAAAAAATAGTGCATATGAAAAGACAAGATATAAATAGATGCATCTAATAATTATGCAGAAAACACCCCTTACATCATTCACCTAATTATTAGAACAAAAGTGGCATACATGATTATCTTATGCATACAATTCCAAGAAATAATGGCTTAGAATAAGGGGATAAATATCATTAGTTCCATAATGGAATCACATCCATATCCAAGTGTAGTCTCCTTTGTCATCTATTGAAACCTCACAAAGAGTAATCATTCTAGCACATACCTCTAAGTTGAAGAGATTTCTTGCCTCACCCAAGTCTCTCTAGCATCAATGAGAATCCAACTAATCAATCCATTGTAAATTAAAATGCAACTTACAAAATCTTGAATCTCTAGGAAAATGACTAATACTCAAAACCAATGTCTTACATCCCCTAAAATGGAGATCATGAACAACACCTTAACAAAAGACCCCAAGATTCCTCTACGACCACTGAGATGTTAACATCTCAAAACATATAAAGGTTGTAGACACCTAAAATACGACCTTAATCTAACCACACTTGACTTTACCCATCATAGTATTTAATTAAATAAATATTTAGTATTTATTTAATTAATTTTTATCCCTATCCCAAAATATCTAACTTTTTTTTTTTATTAGGGGTAAATGCTTTGACGGGCTATGAAATTGGTTTAACCATTTCAGCAGTAACACCCCAACGAGGTTTGAACCTTGTTGAACAACAATGCCGCAATAAACCATCCTTTCATGACAATACACCGGCCTCCCAAAATATCTAACTAAATTAATTAATTAATTTTCAATTAATTAATTAATTTATGCTAATAAATCTCCACCACCTTTACCTCCAATATTTAATTTCACTTTATCTCTCAATTTTTGTCCATTCGATCCTAGCCCTTGAATCCATCTACATGGATTAAGATCTAAACTTGTCACCATGTAACAAGTGTCCTAACCTACCTGTCCCACCCCTTGCTCACACGTGTGAGAATCTCTCACAAATGTGAAGCCATCCTACCATTTACACGTGTCATAGATATGTCACTTTCCTAAGCCACCCTACCTATTACACATATGATAGACATGTCTCTTCATGTTCTTTCCAATGTGTTCTCACACATGTGTGAGCACACTTTGATCTTATTCATCATTGGACTCCCATGAAACTTGCCACAACTTGGCTAATCCTCCATGATCTCATTCAATCTTGACCCTCCATTTAGTTAATGCATTTAAGCAATTGATTTCACCAATCAAAAATCTATAAATTGAGGCATTTTCTCTCATTTTGTATCAATCCTCATTCAACGTACACTTATGCTACAAAAATCATGAGCAACCACATCCAATCTATCAACACATCTGCATACGACACTTGATCTCTCAAGGATTGCATGTATTTTGTTTGATTTAAGCTATATTTTATGTATATTTCATTTATATCACTTGAATGCAATACATTTTGGTGAACCCAATGTGAATCTTTACATATAACACTTGCTTTTGTCATTTTTGTTGAGTTTGATCTTGTAAATGAAGGGTTTTATAGGTTCCTCATGAAAATTGGCTTTTTACAGGAGTCTCAAATTAAAAAAAAATCATGGTTGCACTCGAGGGGCCTGAAAGATAAATTTTGATATAAAATTTGCTATATTTTTCTATTTGAAATATTTTTGAATTTTTTTAAGGCTGATAAGGCCCATCATATAGGAATTTTTATGGCCATATCATACAAGTGTATGGACATTCCAGAAGGGTTTGACTTAGTTTTCTCTATTTGTAGTATACATAGTGAATACATGCATAATTTGAAGTTTTTAGTAAAAGCCTATACACATAAACCATAGGTATTTTCATTGCATACGCATATATACATAGTGGTTCATGTCACAACAAAGGTAGACACATAATCCTGTTATTTGCAAAAATATATTCATGAATATCCATCAACCGTACGTATATATTCATAATTTAGGGTTTCAAATACAAATACATCTATAGTGTATATATTGTGTATCTATTTTATTTGTTCTTATTGTTGGCATTTCCTAGTGTATATCTTGTAGGTCAAGGTCTTTGATTATGATATATTTTTTTCCATATGCTATGGGAATCCACCCACAATATATACATAGGTCTGGAGGTTCTACAAGCTTGTGGCCTTTATTTCCTCTACAAAATCCTTCTAAAATAAAAACTTATTTTGGCAGTATGGGACTTAAATTTAGACCCCTTCCTTCCTATTCACTCCGTAAAATAGCAGTTTTACTAAAATAGGCATAACTTTTGCAGCATAAAATGTCGAATTTTCAAAATTCAAAATATGTTATAAATATAGTTGAGATATGTTTTCTTTAGCGCATGTGTACTTTCTAGTTTCTTCTCTAAAAATTAGGTGCACACAGTCAAAGCCAACCCATCTTTTCAATCCTCAAATGCTCATATCTTCTTCATACAAAATAATTTTTCAATAATTCTTTTTTTTAATTTATCATAAAATAATAAGGAATCCTTTTTTGTATTCCATTTTTTCTTTAGGAAATTCTTTTTGGAATATTTTTGTCACAATTGAAATTGGGGTTAAAATTTTTCTTTCACATTTGGATTTGGATTTAAAATAAACAAGTGTCTTTTAATCCCAAAGACTCACTTATGTATGCTCTCTTTTTAAACCTTAGTGTGAGCTTGAGGATAAGAAATAAGTGATATTTTTTATTTTTTAGGGGGAATTCCTAGGGATTTCATCACCTTAGGGGATTACGTCAAATCCCTTGTTCTAAAAGAGTATAAAGAGTGGGGGGTGAATCAAAAGACACACTTCTTGGAAGTGGAATATTATCAATCTAGGTTAAGCCTTTAAGAAATTTATACCTTAGAGAAGTGAAGGTAGAGAGTAGGTTATGCTCTCCTCTCAACTATATGATAGTTTTCTCTTTCATCTATGGATTAGGCCTCACGTACCCTTGTGGTATATGGAGGATACCCCTAGGTGAGACTTTTTTGAAATGTTTTCTTGTAGTGCCTTGTTCCTATAAGGATTTATAATCCCACTTGTGTTATCTGTTGGTTTTTTTCAACAAACCAATCAAATCTCGCTAGATACCTATGAGTTTTCTAGACTCAATTCTTGAATAAATATAAGATAATTGGCCAACGAATGAGATATAGCACTTATTGCTTTATCTCCTACACTTCAGCCTTTACAAAACCTGGGAGGGTGGTCCCACAATGTACATTATACAATTTCTTCACACAATTCACATATACATTGCATATTCAAGCCGATATATTCTCACCAATGACTGATATGGTGAAATTACTCAAGAAGTTGGCAATTCCTTGAATAAATTATGCATCCTAAGCTAAGAAAATGAGACAACACAAATCACAACAAATTAAAGATAGATCAATAATTATTTAAAATATTGTTCTCAAGTTGAGTAACTAGAATCACGAGGAAGACGTAAAGGGTTAGGATTAGTGGCATTATCTACGAGTTAGGAGTCTAAGAAAATTGAAATATGAGGCAGATTTAATTCTGAACACCCATGATCTCAGTGATATTACTTTGTAATTCACAATTATGTAACCAAACTCTAAAGACTACTTATCATATCCAATCATCCTGCATACGAATTCATGAATTGATTTCAGCATTTTAACCCATTCTACCAACCAAAGCTAAAACCAACACATATATCATAGTAAGAAAACAATGACAATAAATGAAATGATCTTTTATTAGAATTTTCATTAATAATTCAAATACAAATCTAAATGGAGAGACTATAGACTTGGAAAATCTCCATTATCATTCAAGTATGTTTAGAAACCATACATTTGACAAAATCTACCATCTAGACTCAAAGCATTAGACTAAGACTTAACATATTCACTTTTTGTTCTCAATTTTCACAATTTGATTCTAGAATTCAACCAAAGACCCACACAAATGGCCCTGAATTCCCTTTTATAGAATAGTGGGGAAAAAACAAGCCTCAAGCCAAATGTACACATGTCACATTCTAATTGGACCGCTAGAAAATATATTCCCTAATTTAGTTATAGTTGCATTCTTCAAATTAGAGGGAATACATATGAGACAAAGATTATTTCCATTCATTATAAGAAGCAAATAAGCCTTCTCAAAAGGCACATGTCAAAAAGAATAATCTTCAAAGTTGTAGCACGTCCAATTCATCGAGCAAGATGACAAAATGATGTAAAGCAAAAGTGAGTTAGCATTCCAGTCAACATTCCATATCATCAACAACTGATATTTATGTGTGAAACATACACTTTATACATTGTAATTTATGAGGCCAGACCTATACTATACTTGACCAATTATATGTTTCACATTCATGTTTACCAACCCAATTGACCAACCAATACCCTTCCCCATTCTTCATATTCTTCATCAGATGGCCAGTTGAAATTAATGATTTCATCCAACTTCTTGTATGGGGAATAATTAGTCATTACAGAATTGGATTCCTTGTCAAAGTCCTCCAGAAAACTGATAGTAAATGTCAAATTTCGCAAAGTATCATTAAAGGTACTGATGTTAACCTTTTTGCAAATTTTGTTATCTTGGGAAGCAATAACATCATTCACCTCCTTTTTCCACATTTGCAATGGCTTCAGTTCAGTATTAGTGAGTTGAATATCTGGCAACACTAGAAAATCTATCAGATCATAATGAGTCTTTAATTCTTCTATCTCATGTTCTAGTGGGGCTAAGTATTCCTGATAATTTTGCTCACTTAGTTCACACACAAGTGTATATGTTGGAATCACATTAGGGTATCTATCCTCATGTTGGTTGGCTCCCACTACTATCAAATTCAATCTCTCGACCCTTGGAATCCACTTGTTCAAGATTGGCTTAGCCAATTCCTTATCTCTTTGAGATAATCCTATTGCTCACATCATCAGGGCATAATTGTCATGCACACTATTCAGTTTGGCCTGGATTTTCATATTTAGATGCTCCAAGATAGTATGAACAATCTTTGAGATGTTCACATACATTGTGTCTTGTGTCTGCTTTAGCAACTTCTTATATATCTCAACTTGTGAAAGAATTTGTTCCCTTGTAGGTGCATCAAATGAATTGGGACCTAATTTGCTTGATTCCTCCACTAAAATTGGCTCTCATCCCAAACTATATGGCACTATTTCCAAGGCCTGTTCTTGAGGGGGAGATTGAGAAGGTTCCATTGGAGAAAGATGGGATAGGCAACTTGAGCTAGCTTGGCCTTGATCTCTCTATATTTACTCCTTTTGCTTATAAAATGCCAACTCTGTCTCTAGCACAAATACCTTTTGTTGAATTCTATCATATTCATTGTGTAGCTCATGGTACTTATTCTTGAAGTCATCCCTTTCAAGGGTAAGGTTTTCCATAGTTGCTTTAGTGAATCTAGCAACATTAACTGCCATGTCAGCTACTTCCAAGGCAAGGGTATTAGCAACTATTCTTATAAGTAACTGCCCATTGATATTTGGTGACTCGACAAGTACTAGTTTCCTAGATCCCATGGATAGTGACCAAATTGGTAGTGCATCCCAGTCTTCACTAAATGTAGATCCACGAAGTGTCATATATAACTCCTCTTCTATTTGTAATAAAGGCCTTTTAGCCCTTCTTATAACATCTAGGACTATTACATCAACAATGTCCCCTTCCAGAAACAATAACACACCACACTTCTTTACAAGCTCTCTAACATCTTGAGCATTAATATTTTGAAATTCATTCTTCATAATTCTTCTCACATTATCCTGAATGACACTTTTGGTAACTCTGGATGCAAAATCCTTTCGGTGGACACCTTTTCTACATAATTTGCAGCTTTGGATTTCCACCAAAAATATCTAAATGGAGATGTTTCAACAAAGGAGTCATCTTTCATAAAATCCTTACAAGCTTCAATCCTTAGGTCATCTGCACTATTTAGACCAGTGATGTCCAGTTTTCCCAATCTGAGACCACTTTTCCATGAACTTGAGTCAATTGCCCCTATAGGAGGGGAATTCCTTGTTGCATATCCTTAGGAATGATAAAGAGATAATCTTCATTTGTATCAGAATATTTTACCACTCCACTTGCCTCAGTTCTCTACTTCTTGAGAGGTGGCTACTCCAATGGAGCAGGATCTCTTGGTGGTGAGTCAAGATCGATCATAGGTGGGGAAGTCTGCCCTAGAGCTGATGGCATTGCAGTCTTAGGAGAAGTTTCCTTTGATCCCTCAAAAGTGATAGGGGTTAGGAAGGTTTTTTCTTCATCCATTACTTTCTTCCTCCTTGAGTAGGTTCTTAGTTTCTTTGGTGGTTGGTAAGTAGGCCTTTCCTCCAAAGTTGTAGTGTTCTCTTCTTCAACCACTCTTGCTTTTCCTTTGTCTATAACCTTTTGCTGCTCCCTCAATATACAAACTACATTCTCAAAATTGTTCATAACATACATAGCCCAACAAAATTCATCAGGTATATTTGACAAAGGATTATAATTCGGATCCTTCTTCCACTTTGCCTCTAACATCTTCCTATAAGCAAGGTATTTAGCTTTCCTTTCATCCTACCCTAAAAGCTAAAAATGTTTTTGATTACATCTTTAGGATAATCAAAATCATGCAAAAAATTACCCATCCTTTTATCTGCTTTTAATTTGGAAATAAAACCCTTAGGATCATGATTCCTTGGGTGTATAGTCTCTAACTTGTAAGCCATAAATAGATGCACTAATTTCTTGCATGCCCCTTTCACTAGAACATAATCAGAAATTTTTTTCCACTTTGGAAAGAATGGACCTTTCCTTGTTGTACCAAACAAGTGTACTGTCTGTGAAGCTCCCAACTATCTCATGATCTCAAGAATCCATATCGTCAGCATCACATCTCTTATAAAAACATATGGATCAAGACCATTGCCATATACTCTAGAAATTATTTTATCATGGTATAAAATCAAATTCTTCCAATTGTGGCTCAAATTCGAGTCTGGCCTTAACTCCATAGGTTTCAAGAATTCATGAATCTCTTTAGAATTATTGGTCGTTCATAGATCAAGGATCTCCTTATTCATGATGCAAAATCATTTTGTAACATCACATAATTATACTTTAGATCATCCTTGTCCAAAATTGGGTTCTATCACTGAACAGGAAAATCAATACCTTTGTAAGGAAAGCTAAGATGTGTAAACAACTCTCCTAACGTCAAAACCTTAGGGAAGAATGTAGAGTTACTTTTAAATTTTTCAATTACAGTCCAATTAAGATACACTTGAAAGAAATAGTAGAAACAGAGAAACAAATATAAACAGATGAACACCAGATTTATGTGGGAAAACTCTTATGGGAGAAAAACCCACCACACCAAGAAAAGCCCCTTTGTATTACAGTATTGGAAATTACATATAGAGATTAGACTTATCTTTCTAATGTCAAATTTACAACAGCATAATCCTTGATCAACCTTGTACAAAACATTCAAGTTATGATACTCTCAGAATTGAATTCACACTCATCACTCATCGAACTATTCATCCAACCATTCGTCGAACTGAACAACATCTTCAATCTCAGAGTATATCCATGTCGACCCTGGTCTATTGATCTTCCTCTCAGTAATGGCTGCAACAGTCCAACTGCTAGTGGTTGCCATTCTGCTTCTTTGATTGGTCAAAGACAAACCACGTAGGATAGTCTTTCAATTAGTCAAAGCATTCAAAATGTGTTCACATTTCGGTGAGACACTAACTATGTCTCCCTGATGCCACAAAGCCCAACCATCGATATTGCCAAGAGTCATCACCTTCAGCAAGAGGTTACACCAAGTTCACAAGCTATCGACAAAACATAACCATATTGCTGAGACATCATATCGATGATCATCACATGTAGCACTA
The DNA here is from genome assembly GCA_007258455.2 of Sequoia sempervirens. NCBI lineage: Eukaryota > Viridiplantae > Streptophyta > Pinopsida > Cupressales > Cupressaceae > Sequoia > Sequoia sempervirens. The sequence continues at coordinate 31,142 of VDFB02045575.1, read as the reverse complement.
TTCAAAAAGACTATCACTATTCGATGAGAGGTCATACCTAAGTTCCAAAGTCACTTAGACATTAGCATTCCCATCGGTGAGACTATCGCTATTTTCCAAGAGATCATATCGAAACAACCATGTTACTCTAAAATTTCCTACCGTCGGTGAGACTTCATCCATCGCTAAGAGTTCTTACCGAAGCCTCCATGTTACCACGAGACCACCTTTCACTAGGATTCATACCGACAATAGGCAAAGCATTAGTGAGAAAAACATCTATCGCTAAGAGTTCTTACTGAACCCTTATGTTACCCTGATGACTCCAAGTGTATAACTATCGACGAGACATCTCACATCGCTAAGACTTCATACCAAAAGAAAACCTTTCGGCCAAGAGTCCCCCCAATAACTGTAGTCACCATGAGTCTCCCTGACATCCGTTAGGAACCAAACTATCAGCTAGACCAACCGACTCAGCAAAGGGTTACACCAAACACCACAAGTCATAGTGATAGCTCTAGTCGTTAAGACATCATCAAGGTCTTGGTGACCTGAACATTTCACAAGGTTGCACAATTGTTAGTCAGCTAGACAATAAGGATGTTACATTGACTTGGCTCTTTTAGAGGTTTCAGCCAATGGGATTAAGGAACACAATTCCAACAATCTCCCACTTGACAAAGATCACACAGACACCTCCAGAGCACAACAAAATTACTAAAATTCATGGGTACTAAGGCCCATCGAACTGGCACACCACCTGAACTTGTTTGTGCTCACTGGCTTTGTCAATGCATCTGCAACATTCTCTAGAGTATCCACTCTTTCAAAAAAGACCTTTGAATTCTCCACCATATCTCGTACAAAATGATACTGTACATCTGTATGTTTCATCCTGGCATGGAAGGTAGGATTCTTTGCCAAACAAATAGCACTCTGACTGTCATAGTAAATTGTTATTTTCCTTGCATCAAAACCAATGTTAGAACACAAAAATTTTAGCCAAATTGCTCATTACAGGCATGTGTTGTTGCCATGTATTCTACCTCTATAGTGGACAAAATGACTACAGCCTGCCGCTTACTTATCCAACTCACTGCACCACCATTCAACATGAAAATATATCCACTGGTGGATCTTCTGCTATCAATGTCCCCTACCCAATCAGAATCCACATAGCCTTGAATACTGAGAGTCCTCTGTGAATCAACCAAGTTTCCATGGTAACACAATGCATATTCAGAAGTGCCCTTCAAATAGCATCCCAATGTGTCCTAGGATTAGCCATAAACTGACTAAGTACTCCCACTGCTTGGGCAATGTCTGGCCTTGTATAGACCATTGCATAAATTAGACTGCCAACTGCACTAGCATAAGGCACACTGGTCATGTCCTCCATCTCAGTAGGATATTTTGGATAGTCTTCAATAGATAGCTTTGTTCCCTATAAAATTGGAACAACTAGCTGCTTACAATCATTCATGCAAAATCTCTAGAATAGTCTTGATATACTTACTCTAACTGAGACAAAGTTTTCTAGTATTCTTGTCCCTGGTTATTTCCATTCCTAGAATATACTTTGTTGCACCAAGATCTTTCATTTCAAACTTTGCAGACAATTGAGACTTAAGATAAGAAATCATTAACTTACTATTGCCTATGAACAACATATCATCAACATAGAGAGCAATAATAAGAACTTGATCACTTTCAGCTTTGTAATACACACAATGATTAGATTTTGATCTTACAAATCCTAATGACAAAACAATTGTGTCAAACTTCTGGTTCCACATTCTAGGAGACTGTTTTAACCCATATAGTAATTTTTTCAACTTGCAAACCAATTTTTTCTTTACCTTTCTCCACAAAATGCTCAAGCCGGGACATATAAATTTCTTCTTCAAGATCACCATGAAGAAATGTTGTCTTCACATCCATATGTTCAATCTCTAATTCATAAGCTACTGCAAGTGACAAAAGAAATCTAATGGATGTCAGCTTAGCTACAGGAGAAAAAATCTCCCCATAATCAATTCCCTCTATCTGGGAATAACCCTTCACAACCAACCTCGCCTTATATTTTTCCACACTGCCATCCAAACCTATTTTCTTTTTAAATACCCATTTGCAGCCCGCAACTTTTCTGCCTTCAGGCAAGGGCACCAAACTCCAAGTATCATTCTTTTCTAATGATGCCATTTCTTCATTCATGGCTTCCAACCAAGAGTTTGAATCAGACATTCTAAATGCCTCTTTCACAGTCCTAGGCTCATCAGTGCTAGAAATTAAAGCATAGGAACAAGTAAGTAGAATCTATCAAAGAAAACCAATACCTATTAGGTTGCTTTCTTTCATGAGTTGACCTCCTCACTTGTTGAGGCTGAGGTTGTTCTTCTTAATCAAAATTCTCAGAACTACTTGAGCTCTCCTAAGTTTCAGGTACATTTTGAATTTTGAATTCCTCTTTATCTAGTGTCGAAGTAATTTCAACTACATCCTTTTTATTTTCTGATTTTGTCTCTGACTGTAGATCCAAGGAAGAAGGCTTTAGCTCACAAAAGATAACACTTCTGCTATATAAAACCTTCTCTGTATAAGGATTCCAAAGCTTGTATCCTTTTATGCTAGCACTCTACCAATAAAAATACATTTGATAGCCTTGTTCTCCAATTTAGATCTTTTCTTATTCAGCACATGTGCATATGCCTCACAACCAAAGACTCGAATGTGTCTCAGAGAGAGATTCTTTCTAGACCATGCTTCCAAAGGTGTTTTCTCAACAAGAGCAGAATTAGGAGAATGATTTATCAAGTAACATGTTGTAGCAATTGCCTTAGCCCAAAACTTCTCCTCCAAGCCAGCACTACTCAGCATACTTCGTGCTCTTTCCATCACTGTATTGTTGAACCTTTCTACAACTCCATTTTGCTGCGGAGTGTAAGGTGTAGTTTTATGTATTTTAATCCCATGATCTTTATAGTACCTCTCAAATTAATCAAAATAAAATTTACCACCATTATCAGTCCTTAAACATTTTATTTTTCTTCTAGTCTGATTTTCTGCAAGGTTCTTAAATTCCTTAAACCGACTGAATACTTATGATTTACTTTTCAAAAAATAGACAAATTCCCTTCTTGAATAATCATCAATAAATGATACATAATACCTTGACTTAGACAAAGAAGGAACATTCAATGGACCAAAAACATCATAATGCATATAATCAAGCAAACCAGAATATTTGTGAGGACTGGAGTAAAATGAAACACGGTGATGTTTACTATATATACAATGTTCACAAAATTTGAATTCAAGGTTACAGTCATCAAGCCCTTCAACCAGTTTTTTATTCTTCAAGGTTTTTAAACCTTTCTCTCCAATGTGGCCTAGCCTATGATGCCAAAGCATAGTCTTTTCTACTAGAAGTTTAACTTCCAAAGAGTTTACACTATCAGGAATTTTTACCATCTTTTCTCCATGAGTAGCTTTCTGAGACTTTGCAGAGACACTATTGCATTGAACAACATATGCATCTAGCTTATACAAGGTACCAATACGAGCACCCCTTGCTAGCACCATTGAGCCTATAGTCATCTTGTAGCCATTTCCAGAGAATGTGACTTGCACTCCAATATCATTCAGCTTACTAATAGAAAGTAGGTTTCGAGCCAGACCTGGTATATGCATTACATCATTGATTCCCTTTAGGGAATTGAATTTTGACTCTTCCATGGCCAAAAATTTCCAAAGATGAATCACTTTCCAAATACACCTTTCCACCCTTGTAATTTTCATACTTCATGAACTAGTCTCTATAAGATGTCATGTGGAAAGATGCTTCAGAATCAATCAGCTAGACATCATCTGATGCCTGCATAGCTAAGGCTACAATGAAGGCATCTGCATCACTCTCAGATGAATCATTGTCAGAAGAATTCTTCTTATTTTTCTCCTCTTTACAATCCTTTCGGAAATGACTAGGTTTCCCACAATTCCTGCACTTCACCTTGGAATTCTTTCCAGGAGACTCTAATCTCCCTTCTGATTTTGATTTGGACTTCTTGTCCTTCTTCTTTCCTTTTTCTTTCGATCTGCCTCTAATAGCAATAGCCTCCTTCGCCATCTTAGAAGATTTCCTTCTCATCTCTTTTGATAAAAAAGAAGCAACAACATATTCCATCTTAAAAGTGGATGTCATATTCCCAATAGCCATCACCAAGTGATCCCAAGAATCTAACAAAAAACATAATAACAACATACAATGATCTTCTTCATCAATCCTCACACCCATAGATGTTAACTGTGCAATCAGCATGTTGAATGTGTTCAAATGATCAACAATAGATCCTCCTTCTTGCATTCTCAAAGTGTATAGCTTCTTCCTCAAGAACAATTTATTCACCAAGGACTTGCCCTACTAAATAGCTATCAGTATTTTCCACAAGGAAGATGCAGTCTTTTCTTCATGAAAATTTAGGAGAATAGAGTCTGCTAAACAAAGCCTTATCAACCCCTTTGATTTTCTATCTGCAAGGTCCCAACCCTCTTGCTTCATGCCCGTAGGCTTCGTCCCAGACACAATAATCCAAAGATCACAATCAACCAACAGATCTTCCATTTTAAGTTTCCACAACTCAAAATTGTTGCCATTGAATTTCTCAATTTCAATCTTTCCTAACGTGCTTGCCATCTTAACTTGTAATTCAAATTACCAAAATTCTACAAGACTCCCCCTAAAATAGAATTGACACAAAAAACCCAACGTACCCACAAGGATAACACAACTGGCTAGGCTCTGATACCACTTGTAAGGAAAGCTAAGGTGTAGAAACAACTCTCCTAATGTAAAAACCTCAGGGAAGAATGTAGAGGTTCTTTTAAATTTTTCAATTATAGTCCAATTAAGATACACTTGAAAGAAATAGTAGAAACAGAGAAACAGACATACATAGATGAACACCAGATTTATGTGGGAAAACCCTTATGGGAGAAAAACCCACCACACCAAGAAAAGCCCCTTTGTATTACAGTACAATGGAAATTACATATAGAGATCAAACTTATCTTTCTGATGTGAAATTTACAATAGCATAATCACTGATCAACCTTGTACAGAACATTCAAGTTACAATACTCTCATAATTGAATTCACACTAATCACTCATCGAACTATTCATCCAACCATTCGTTGAGCCGAACATCATCTTCGATCTTAGAGTATATCCATGTTGACCCCGATCTATTGATCTTCATCTTAGTAATGGCCGCAATAGTCCATCTGCTAGCGGTTCCCATTCTACTTCTCTGATTGGTCAAAGAAAAACCACGTGGGATAGTCTTTCAATTGGTCAAAGCATTCAAATTGTGTTTGCATGTCAGTGAGACAATAACTGTGTCTCCCTGATGCCACAAAGCCCAACCGTCGATATCACCAAGAGTCATCACCTTTGGCAAGAGGTTACACCAAGTTCACAAGCTGTCAGCAAAACATAACCATATCTTTGAGACATCATACCGATGATTATCACATGTAGCGCTATTCGGTAAGACTATCACTATTCGGCGAGAGGTCATACTGAAGTTCCAAATTCACTTAGACATTAGCATTCCCATTGACAAGACTATCGCTATTTTCCAAGAGATCATAACAAAACAACTATGTTACTTTGAAATGTCCTATTGTTAGTGAGACTTCATCCATTGTTGAGAGTTCTTACCAAAGCCTCCATGTTACCCTGAGACCACCTTTTGCTAGGAGTCATACCGACAATAGCCAAAGCATCAGCGAGACAAACATCTGTCACCAAGAGTTCTTAACGAACCCTTATGTTACCCCGATTACTCCAAGTGTATAACTATTGGTGAGACATCTCACATCACTAAGACTTCATACTGAAAGAAAACCTTTCGGCCAAGAGTCTCCCTGATAACTATAGTCGCCATGAGTCTCCCTGACATCCGCTAGGAACCAAACCATCGGCCAAACCAACCCACTCGGTAGAGGGTTACACTGAACACCACAAGTCATAGCGATAACTTCAGTTAGTAAGACATCATCAAGGTCTCAGTGACCTGAACATTTCATAAGGTTGCACAGCTATTAGTTAGCCAAACAATAAGGAATATTTCACACTGACTTGGCTCTTTCAGAGGTTTCAGCCTGTGGGATTAAGGCACACAATTCCAACAACCTTCAAACCTCCTTTTCAAGGTTATATCTTTCTCAAAAACCTTCACTTTATGAAAAACCATATGCATCAATAGTGAATACCACCAAAATTTCACCCATTTCTTTCCTTCTTTCAACTCAAGCAACCCCTTGTGGATATGTTCTACCAAATAAGTACTATAATCATAGACTATGTTATAAGCTGGGTGTTGCAAATGTGTTGCTAGATAGCTATATTCTTTCTATATTGCATCTGGTGGAGAAAAACCAATGATTTGACACAAGGAATATAAAATTTTCCTAAAATAGCTTGCAAAGTAGTTGATTGGGAAAGGCTCAAGTTCCTTTGTACCAATTTTTATTTCCTTTCTATGCTACCCAATACAAGTTACAATATTATGCAAGGGAAACATCTTTTTCCTGATGAATATTTTGGTATTGTTGCCCTCTTTCCTAATATCATCCATATTAGGGGGGACCAAATCCTGACTCCACTCATGTAAGTTAGAAACATCTTCAATTTCTTCCTAGTTATCTTCACCATATCCCTCCCATCAAATGTCCTGACAACCCTAGAAACTAGATCATACCTTGAGGCGATATCTTTCAGAAGATCCAAATCCATGTAAAAGTTGGGAAAAAATAATTTTCCTATATCTCACCTCCAAGCATTGTAGATAGGGGCTCCAAGGTTCTTGTTCCTAAACCAACGTTGAAAGAGCTACCATCTAGTATAGGGCAACTCAACATCCTTTATGAAGCATTGTTTATCCATCACTCCTTTAATAGTAGGGCCATAAAACAAAACCTTTCCTTTGGGTTTCTTATTTGTAGAGGAGGGTAATAGGTCAATCACATCCTAGGAGAATGTTCTGGACTAGGTTGAAGAGGTGGCCATTTTTACTTTGGGAGCCATGAATTTCAAGCATACCATGTTTTTAACAAAAATATTTCAACCACCAACCTCCTAATTCAAACCTAAGACTTGATGTGAATGCTAATTCTAAAGGGTTTCATGAGACTACGACTTTTAAAGACAAAATTAACCCTAATTTCAAGCAATTAAAGCAATACAATAAAGCACATTCACATAAAGAAAATTGAAAACCAACCCTAATTTTGAAAGACTACAAGAAAGAATAAAACTATGTTTATCGTACTTATAGTTTTCAATCGCAATAACCCTAATAGTGGTCGAGAAAAACTCTACAAGCCACTTCCTTTGATTTTTGTAGTGCTTCCAACACATCTTCAAATCCCTATTGTGCAAAAAATGACCATACTCATATGTTTTGAGGGAAATTGAGTAGACTTATGAGTCACCTCCACCATTACTACTTGCTTGCATGAAATAGAACAATAACAACGGGTGTACTTTGCATTTTTGAATGTGTGCTATTGATTTTCAGCTAAGATGGCTATGTTGGATGACTTAGATTGAGTCAACCACATTTGGATTTCAGTGTTTTTCTAGCTCGAACAAATTGGCCAATGGAAATATGCAAACTAGATCTTCTTTCATCTACATGTGGGCTCCACATGCTACTAGTTGTAGGATGTGCATGGTGGTTTCTCGTGGACCTTGAATATTTTAACAATCTTGCATCTTCCCTTAGTGAGACAACAGGGAATGACTATGATCAATTCTTCCCTCTTAATAATCAATGTTGATCTCTAAACTTCAAGCATTGGAATGGAAAGTGACAGAGGGGTTGGGACCTATGGTTAGACACGTGTCACCATCTCGCGGACCATGTAGCAATTAAAATACCATCATTTGGGAGTCATTAGCCAGTGGGGAGAAACTTAGATTAAATCCCATGATCTAGTGATTATCATTCCTACACATATGATAAAGTCAGTTGTAAAAGAGGGTCATGGCTAGGCCAATCAATTTTTACCCTTGAAGATTGATGACTTAGACTCAAGTCATTTATGAGAAAATATTAAAGTTCAACCTTGGGAGAAATAAACAATTCATAGTTGAAAGTGTCCAAGTAACCTAAATAAAGGGGCTGGTAAGGAACACACAACAATGGCTCAAAATGAAATTTAAACCATCGACAATTGGGCAGAGCAAGTCAATGCAAAATTAAAACACCCAAGGTTTATAAGTAAAGCATTTGAGAACAATGCTATACATAAGAAAAACCTTAAACCCTACCTGTGGGAAACTTGTGACATCCTATTACCAAGCTCAAAAGGACCTTAAAATGCAAGAATTTTAGGGACTCCATCAGTAGCTCATGCTCGGGGATGCATACCCCTAGTGGGTATAGTGAGAAACAAATCACTTGGTGAAGTAGACCAAACACATAGGAACTAGAAAAAAACTAGGAGCTCATCCAGTCAAGGCGAGTAGATGCAACAAAGAGTAAACACAGGAAACCATATGTGCATAATTCATAGGACTATACAATTTACATGGAGATATAACCTATTTCAAGAGAAATAAGGTTTTAGGAACTATCCATGTACTGGCAGTTCTAGAAATTCACCTGTTAGTGATTGTAGAAAGTAGGAACCTTCCCCATGAGTGTCTGCAATCAAATAAGGCCCGAGCCATTGGGGGTCAAACGTCCCATGCTTTTCTTTGTTCTCTAGTCTTGTGTTCCACATCAAGACCATACAACCTACTAAAAAATTCCTCTAAACAACCCTTTTGTCATATAGGTGCTTGACTTGGAACTACAACTTCTCATTTCTCTTGTGAGCCTCTCTTCTCTTCTCATCAAGCTCAATCAATTCGTCCATTTAATCCTGCATCTCGTCGCAAATATCAATATCATATTCTTGGAAAAATTTATACATTTTCATCAAATTATTGTGTGGTATTTTGGCTTCAACCCCATACACCAAGTTAAAAGTGGATTTCCCAATGACTTTCTTCGCTATGGTTCTATCAGCCCATAGTTCCAATTGCAATTTTGAGTCCCAAGATTTCTTATTCTTCTTAAGCATTTGTTTAATAATCTTCATAAGGCTCTTGTTATTGGAATCAACTTGTTTTTTCCCTTGGGGATGGTATGGGGAAGAATAAGATACATTTATGCCATGTTGGTTACAAAAATTCATGAATTCCTCATACCTAAAGCACGTAACATTATCAGAGACAATTCTCTCAGGAACACCAAACCTACTCAAAATATTATTCATCAAGAATTCAATGACAACTTTACTGGTTTCCTTTATAGTAGGAATAGCTTCAACTCACTTCATGAAATATTTAGTTGCCACCAAAATCCAAGCATGTCCTCCACTATACTTCACCACCATTTCTCCAATAAAGTCAATACCCCATTGTCGGAAGGGGGCTAGTGCTAAGACTATTCTAAGCAATAGGTTACCTGAAAAACTTTAGTTTTCTAGTGAACCTCTGACAAGCATCACACTTCTTCACAAGTCTATGTACATCTTTGAACACTATGGGCCACTAAAAACCTACTCTCAGCACCTTATTTGTGGGTATGTGTAGGATCATGATGGGCCAAAAGTGGTGATATGATGGGTATTTGTAGGGTATGTGGTTGACGACTTTTTTTTTAACCAAAATTGATGACACAAAAAGGGTTTTTACAGGAGATTCTCAGATTTCCACCAATATAAATTATGCTTTATTTTGAATTTAATAAATAATTGTTATTAGTTTTCTATTTTAATTATGACTAAAGTCCTAATTGATAGGTTTATTGAAAAACATCTATAACTTTCAAACGGTATCACTTTTTTGAATCTAAAACATGTGTCACATTCTATGCTTCGCATACTATAGGATTAAAAAAGAAAAAATTGAATTTTATGAATTTTTGACCAAGTTAAGGTGGTTAGACAGACAAGTTTTTATATTTTTTAAAATTTGTAATAAAAAAATCATAATTAATTATTTACTTGGAAAAAAATTACAGAAAAAGATGCATCATATTAGGACATGAGTCCTCTAATTATATCTAAAATCTTATAAAAAAATATTATCATTTTATTGTGGTTAGGGTGGTCAGACAACACCTACTTTTTTTCCCTTAAATTTAAGTGCTACTGCATTGAAATTTCAAATTTTCACCAAATAGATTTTTTTTTCTTTTAAATAAACCTGGTAGTTTAGAAACTAAATTCAATTTTCTACAAATTCTATTCTTACATATTTTTGAAATAAAATAGATAACTTATTCAAATTTTTACATCAAGTTTCCTAACTCTAATTTTTCTGAATTTTTTGCCACTTAAGGGCCTATTTTTTCCATGATGATCCTGCACATACCCTTGTAGTAATCTTATCCATATAGTGACCTCCACACACACCCTTGTGCATTTATATTAACAAATCTTCTGCTTGATCACCATCTACACATCTGAGAAGCACACCTTCTAGGCTTCTCCACTAGAGTTCACCATTAATGGTAACATATCTGATTTCCTACAATTTTAAGGTTCTCCTCTCATTGTTTGGCATGCCATCAAGGCATTTCATGGTCTACAGATATTCAACTATCCTTCTATACCAGCCACATGTCTGCATATCACAGATGGGATCAATGTTTTCTTGTTCAACCTCATTAATTTAAAAGGATTCCAAATTAGTTTCAGCCATGAGTTTGGCTAAACCTTAGCCTTTGACCAACTTTGTAATTTGAAGATTTATGTTGAACTCTTGGATTTTTGTTAATCCATCTACATCTCTGACCTGTAATTTCTTATTGAGTGAAAATTTCTTTGAATGATGTGCTTTCAACATAAGCCATATAGTCACACTAGTCAAATATGTCCTAAAATTCTTAACCTTAACTAAGGCATAAGCTTGCTTCTCTATGGCATCATACTTGAGTTCATCTACCTACAAAGATTTACTGAAAAGGAAATTGGTTGCTCAAAACCTTCATCATTTTTATGTAACAACACTCCTGCTACAATATGAAAAGAAGCAAATGTAAACAATTGGAATGGCTTAGAGTAGTTGAGATTTTTCAAAATAGGTGTAGCTTTAATAGCATCCTTAATGGCTTGAAAAGCTTTGAGAGGCTCTTCTGACCATATCACCTTTTCTCCCTTTTTGAGCATCCTCGAGATAGGTGTAACTATCTCTACAAAGTTAGTCACAAACCTCCTTAGAAATTTTATCTAGCCAAAGAAAGATTGAATCCCTTTAACATTATTTGGTGGTGAAATTTTATCTAAGGCTACTCTTTTAGGGTCAATCCTAATACCATCTATAGAGACAATGTGCCCTAGCAATTTTTGTTCTTTGACTCCAAAGGTACACTTCTTAGGATTTAATGAAATGCCTTATTCTAATACTCTAATAAAAATATTCTCAAGATGTGAACAATGATCCTCCTCCTTTTCACTATGAGTAGTAAGGTCGTCTTGGTAAATAGCCAAAAAAAAGTCTAAGAAATAAAAAAAAAGCCACATCCATGGCTATTTGAAAGGTGGCACTAGTATTTATTAGGCCAAAAGGAATCCTCACATAAACAAAGCTCCCCCATGGAGTGGTACCTATCTTTTTGTACTATTTTGATTCCCTCACCATAACCTGGTTATAACCTAAGAATAAATCCATCATAGAAATTAGTTCACAACCTGTTACCTTTTGTAACATTACTTATGTTGGAAAATCAAGGATGAACAACTAAGAGGAGGGGTTGAATAAGTTGTCACAGAATATTTAAACATTTTCATAATTTACTTAACTTAATCTCAGATCTGATGAATGAATAGTAAACCATGAAGAAACAACACATTAGAATCATAGAGAACACCAATATTTTTTATGTGGAAACCTTATTAGGGGAAAAACCATGGTGGATTTTAGTCCACAATAATATAACTTGTTAAAAGTATAAGAAAAATAATGGGAATGCACATGCATTTAGGCACATTGTCTAGAGCTCACTACTCAAATACAAGAGGGCTCACTAACCAACAATACACAACAATACATATAAGATCCACATGGTATGAACTGACGAAATAGCATCTTGACAAGCCTGATTACAATTCTAGTTAAGCAAATAAAACCTTGTTCACACTTCGCTCAAACTTCTTCTCACTCTGCTATGCAATCGAATGATTTGGACACTATTCACACATCTGCACTTTCTCTATCATACATTCGCTCTAATGCACACACTAACTTCACTCAAACAAGCATTCTTATATATCTACAACATGGAATTACTCAACTGTATCCTTTACAAATGGGTTAGTGAAAATGTCTGCAATCTATTCTTTGGTAGGAACATACTCTAGTCTGACTTCTTTCTCACTCACTTTTTCTCTTAAGAAGTGAAACTTGATTGATATATGCTTGGTCTTAGAGTGTAGCACCAAATTCTTTGATATGTAAATTGCACTTGAGTTGTCACAATATATGGCAATAGGTTCATCATATACTACTCTAATATATTTTAGCATTTATTTCATCCACATCACTTGAGTATAGTTATTTGCAATAGCAATATACTCTGCCTCAGCAATAGATAGAGAAATGGAATTCTACTCTTTGCTCAACCAAGACACTAGCTTCTTCCCTAGGAAGAAGGTACCACCACTAGTACTCTTCTTGTCATCTACATCTCTTGCCCAATCTACATCAGTATATGCATTCAAAGTAAGATCATCATCCTAAGGATACCAAAGCCTAAAATCAATTGTTCCTTTCAGATACCTGAAGATTATTTTAACAATAGTCACATGAGGTTCTACTCTTTTGGATTAGTTTGAAATCTAGCAACCATACATACAACATTCATAATGTTTGTTCTGGTCTGAGTTAAATAGAGAAATCCACCAATCATTCACATGTATCTTGTTTTGTTTTCCTTAGGAGAATCATCATTCTATGTCAACTTACATCCGGTTACCATGGGAGTACCAATAGTTTTTGTGTCATCCATGCCAAACTTCTTGAACAGTTCTCACATATTTGGACTAAGATATGAAGATCCCCTTGTCTAATTGAGTAACTTGCAATCCCAGAAAGAACTTCATCTCTCCAATCGTACTCATCTCAAATTCACTCTTCATTTCATCATCAAACCTCATACATAGATTGTCATCTCCTCCAAAAATAAGGGTATGTGTAGTATCATAACATCATGGAAAAAACAAGCCCTTAAGTGGCAAAAAAATCAAAAAAATTAGAGTTAGGAAACTTGACATAAAAATTTGAATAAGTTATCTATATTATTTCAAAAATATATAAGAATAGAATCTGTAGCAAATTGAATGTAGTTTCTAAACTACTAGGTTTTTTAAAAAAAATCTATTTGAAAATTTGAAATTTCAATGCAGTAGTACTAAAATTTCAGGGAAAAAATAAGTAGGTGTATGTTTGACCACCCTAACCATAATAAAATGATAATATTTTTTTATAATATTTTAGATATAAGTAGAGGACTCATGTCCTGATGTGATGCATATTTTTTTATAATTTTTTTCCAAGTAAATAATTAATTATGAATTACCACCTTAACTTGGTCAAAACTTCATGAAATTCATTTTTTTTAATCCTATAGTATACAAAGCATAGAATGTGATGCATGTTTTGGATTCAAAAAATGTGATATAGTTTGAAAGCTATATATTTTTTTCAATCATCTATCAATTAGGACTTTAGTCGTAATTCAAATAGAAAATAAATAATAATTATTTATTAAATTCAAAGTAAAGCATAATTTATATTGGTGGAAAGTTGAGAATCTCCTTTAAAAACCCTTTTTATTTCATCAATTTTGGGTAAAAAAAGGTCGTCAGCCACATACCCTACAAATACCCCTCATATTGCCACTTTTTGGCCCATCATGATCGTGCCATACCCATAATGTCATCAACAAAGACCTCAATAATTAATTCTTTATCATGATCCAATTTGAAATATAAATTGTTGTCAGCAGTACTTTTATTGAATCCAAGCTTTAGTAAGTATTTGTCCAATCTAGCATACCAGGCTCTAGGGCTTGCTTGATTCCATACAAAGCTTTCTTCAATCAACAAACCATGTCTTCTTTTTCAGTCAATTGAAATCCATCAGGTTGTTCAATATATACTTCTTTTAACTCACTATTCAAAAATGTTGACTTCACATCCATTTGATAGATTTATAAATTTTATATGCAACATAAGCAAGAAATAACCTTACAACTTCAATTTGGCAATAGGGGTAAAGGTTTCTTCAAAATCAATACCTTCCATTTGTGAATACCCTTTACATACCTAGTCTTTCTTTATTCTGGACCACTTGACCTTGTTCATTCAACTTATTTCGAAAGACCCATTTAGTACCAATCACATTCTTATCTTTAGGTATAGGAACAAGTATCCATGTATCATTATTTTCAATCTACATTAGTTCTTCCTTCATAGCTTCCATCCAGTATTCATCATTCGCAAGCTTCTTTGAAATCTTTAGGTTCAATCATGGAAATTAGGCAATACTATTTTGCAATCTTTCTTCTAGTTTGCACTCCTTTATTCTTGTCTCCTATAATTTGATTTTCAGAATGATTTAGCTTTTCATACCTCAGAGCTTTAGGATTCTCTCAAAATTTTGATTCTTTTGTTCTTTCTTCTGCACTTTCACTTGTCTCTGCTTCCTAACTATCTTGATTTACCAAAACAAATTGAAGTTGTCTTACCAGAACATATGGCACAATTTGAAGTTGATTTTTTGTCTGAACATTCTTCCCTTTGTTTGTATTGTCTTCATCTAAATCATATCCACAATATCTGGATGATCTAGCAGAATCCTCATCAACTCTAACATTTGCACTATCAACCATTTTTCTCATTCTTTTGTTATAGCACCGGTAGGCCTTGCTTCTAGTAGAGTAACCTAGAAAGATTCCTTCATCGCTTCTTGCATCAAACTTACCTATATCATCATCTCTCTTGATGTAACACTTGATTCCAAAGATCTTGAAGTATTTAATAGTAGGCTTATAACCAAATCATAATTCAAAAGGAGTCTTACTAGAATTACCATTTACATTTAACCAGTTCAAAGTGTACACAACAGTGCTTATAGCTTCGCTCCAGTAGATGTGAGGCACATTTCTTTCAATCATCATTGTTCTAGCAGCATCAAGAATTGTTTTGTTCTTCCTCTCTACAACTCCATTTTGTTGAGGGGTTCGGGGAGCAGATAACTGTCTTTTGATTCCATGCTCTTCATGAATAGAAAAAATTAAATTCCCTATAGGTGAATTCACCATCTCTGTCTAACCTTAGGCATTTGATTTTCAAACCTTTCTCATTTTCTACCATAGCTTTGAAAATTTTGAACTTTTTTAATGCTTCACATTTTTCTCTTAAGAAAGTAACCCATATCATTCTAGAATAATCATCAATAAGTAGCATAAAGTACCTTTCACCATGGATACTTCTGACTCTAGAAGGACTACATAGATCTTTATGCACTAGCTCTAGTAATCCATTTGAATGATGTTGTTTGCTCTAAAAAGAGACTCTAGTATGTTTTCCCATCTAACACTCCTTGCAAATTGTGTTAGCAGGCTTCACTAGGTTAGGTAAATCTCTTACTGCTTGAGTGGAACTTTCTTTGACTATGTTATCAAAATTCACATGAAACAACCTTCTATGCCATAACTAGCTTTCATCTACTTGAGCAATTAAACAACTTTCACTGGCAACATTCAGGTGAAAAACATTACCTTTTGTCTGTTTACCTGAAGCGATTATATTTTCAAAACTTTAATATATCCTGCATCTTCCATCTTTGAACTGAAGATCATAACCCTCGTCCACCATCTATCCAACACTCAACAGGTTGTCCTTCAAGCCTTCAACATAAATAACATCATTAGTGTTATGCTTACAACCAAGACAAATAGTTCATCTGCCACAAATCACACAAGCATTGTTATCTCCAAATCTTACAATCCCACCGTCATACTTCTCTAGACTTACAATATTTATTTTGTCAGCAGTCATATGATGTGAGCATCCACTGTCAATGACCCACTCATCCTTTTCTTCAATTCGGGTTGTAAGAGCTTTCTCAACTTTAGAAGATTCATTAGCCACAAGACTATTTTCCTTAATAGGAATGAAAACCCAATTAGCTTTATTTCAATTTTCTTTATCAGACTCTTCATCAGTCACACCCTCTTTCATAAAATAGCATTTCTTTTGGAATCTAGATTTATAAGGTTTAGATCTAGGAACTCTTTCAGGAAATCTTGATGCAAAATGACCTATTTTACTACAAGAAAAACATTTGATAGGCAACTTTCCTTTATACTTACCTTGTCCTCTACCTTCTTTCTTCACAATCAGTGCTTCCAACTCTTCTACCTCTCTTTCTTCATCTTCAAGTTGTTTCATTTCTTCCTCACACTTGAATGTCTTTCTATAACTCTCTCCAAGATCATATATTTTCTTGTTTGTTCTAGATATAGTAGCCTTGAATGCAA
The DNA here is from genome assembly GCA_007258455.2 of Sequoia sempervirens. Classification (NCBI taxonomy): domain Eukaryota; kingdom Viridiplantae; phylum Streptophyta; class Pinopsida; order Cupressales; family Cupressaceae; genus Sequoia; species Sequoia sempervirens. The sequence goes on along the minus strand of VDFB02045575.1, from coordinate 14,558 downwards.
TTTCAATCTTAGGAACATATTCACCAAATTCGGTCAACTCAAAGGCAACAAGTTTATCAATTAGTGTATCTCTTGTCACATTTGTCAATGATCTGATTTCCTCAATAGCATGAGCCTTCCCTTTGTAGGAGGGAGGCAATGATATGAGAACTTTAGACACAATTTATTCCTCTTCCAGGGTACCACTGACACATCTAATATCCATCTCTATTTCATTTACTCTTTGCATAAAAGAATAAACATTTTCATCTTCACCCATCTTTAGATTTTCATACTTTCCTTTCAAACTCTATAACTTAGCCATCTTCACATGTACATCTCCTTCATGCAAAGTTTCCAACTTCATCCACATCTCATGAGCTATTTTTAAACCTATCACATTTGTCATTTTTCAATATGTTAGAGCATTCAACAAAGCTTCCATAGCCCTGACATTATTCTTAGCCTCTTTAATCTCATCAGTAGTGGAAGGACCATTCTGAGGAATAACATATCTATTCTTTGTAATCTTCCAGAAGGGTTCACCAATACACCTCAAATGACACTCCATCCTAGTTTTCCCCAATGAGTAGTTTGTTCCATCGAATTTAGGACTTACTTCTTGTATGATGACATCTCGATTCACCTCAAGATTTTAAACTTCTTCAAAAGAACATGTTCTGATACCAATTGTTGGAAAAACAAGGACAAAAAACTAAGAGGGGGGGTGAATCAGTTGTCACAAAATATTTAAAAAATTTCAAACTTAACTCAATCTCAAATCTGATGAATGAATAGTAAACCATGAACAAACAACACATCAGAAGAACATAGAACACCAAGATTTTTTACATGGAAACACTATTGGGGGAAAAACCACAGTGGATGTTAGTCCACAATATTATACCCTATTAAAAGTATAAGAAAAATAATGGGAATGCACATGCATTCAGGCACAATGCCTAGAGCTCACTGCTCAAATACAAGAGGGCTCACTACCCAATAATACACAACAATACAAATTAGATCCATAGGGTATGAACTGAGGAAATAGCTTCTTCACAAGCCTGATTATAGTTCTAGTTAAGCACAAAAAACCTTCTTCACACTTCGCTCAAACTTCTTCTTATTCTGCTCTATAATCAAATTATTTGGACACTATTCGCACATCTGCACTTTCTTTGGCATACATTCACTCTAATGCACAGACTAACTTTGCTCAAACAATCACTCTTATATATCCATAACATGGAATTACATCAACAACCTTTCCAGCCAAAATATAAGACATATTTTCAATGTCAGCCAAAATTTACAAACAAATTTTCAATGTGGATCAAACACCATTGGCTAATATCATGATATGACCAAAACTAATATCCTCAAGCATGCCAAAAGTTCAAAATTAAATCTTCAAGGATCCACAACATGCCACAACCATCATGTTAGCCAAGAACATGAAAAACTGAACATACCGAGAAAAATATTCAACCATGAGCACACCAATCAACGTAGATGTGCAACAAAGATAGAGCACAATCTAGAAATATCCACGAGCACCAAGAAACAATAGAGAAATATCCATAACAACTAGAATTACCAGAATCACACCAAATTTAATCAAGAACATTAACAAAGACCACATAAACATTGTCAGACCATAAATCTTCATAACTCAAAGAAATCTTCATGCAGACCACTAAAACTTCTATTGGATGGAATAGATCCACTCATTAATAAACCCTTTAGTCCAAAGTAGTTGATCTTCAATGTAAAAAACAAGACACCTTCATGACCTTCATAGTTTCACTGGGAACCTGAAACTCTTTCTTTAATATTTTTCTCAATAACCTCAACATATATAGCCTTCAACACAATAATGCTAATAGTGTTGACATCAATGACAACCACATATTGGCACCACAGCCACAAAATCCGATAGCTTCCATGTTAGGTAAAGGGTAGTTATCTTTCAAGGATCATGCAACATTGAGGTTTCTAAAATCCAGACAGTCTTATGTCTCCATTTTTCTTCCTAATAGGAATAAAATTGGACACCCATGAGGAATGCCTTATAGGTTTGATAATTCCTACATTACTCATTTTAGCAAGCTCTTCTTGTATTTTAGGTCTCAAGGTTGGATTAATAGGCCTTTTCTTTTTCCTAAAAGGTTTTTTATTAGGCTTCAATGGGATCTCATGCTAGAACAAATCTTCCCTATTGGCCTTTAGATCATCATAGGACTATGCAAATACATGTCTATATTTCCTTAATAAGGAAATCAACATAGTCCTCACATGTGGCTTCTTTTTTTTACAAATGTATACTTTCTTAGGATCATTTTTTGTTCTCAGATTTATCTCCTCTAGGTCTTCTTTATGTGAGTTTCTTGCTTAGTATTTGATTTATCTGGGCCATCAAAAACCCTTTCAAGTGCAACTAACCCCTTAGGGATTTGATTGATTTTCAACTAAATTACAGTTGGAGTAATTAATATTTAATTACACTTTTGCATAAGTTTACTTAGGCATATTTAATTCCTAAGTTATAGATTTTATGCTTATCTTGTTGAGCTATCTTGTTTCTCAAGATAAGATTAGGTTTATGCATCTTTGCTTTTATAAAGAAAATTATCTCTTGTAATTATTGTACTTCGTATATATCAATTTGCACATCTTTTGCAAATCTTTGCTTTTTCTATTTTTCTCTTTTGTGGAAGTTGATTTTTTGGTTTTTATTTCAGATCTTGGTTTCTAACATGGTATTAGAGCCTCGATTTGTAGCCCCTTCTCAGTTATTTTGGAGGAATACATTGCAGAGCTCATTTAGAGTCCCTCGAGGATTTCATTCCTTGAGAACATTTATGCAGTGCCTTGGATCAGATCGGGGTTTTCCATTGGATTTAGAGCACTGGAAAAAGTTAGAAATGGCTTTTATTTCATTCATTTTGGTCACCGTTTTCCAGATCTATGAGGGTTTCAAGCTAGGTGATTTTTCTGATAAATCTAGGGGTCACCTAATTTCAGAGCACTTTGGGCCCAACCAAACCTCACCATTGGATTTGCAATGCCCAAAAACCCCTATTTTGATATAAAATTTGTCGATTTGACACAATTCGACTAGGGAGGAAAATTTTTTTTGAGGGTCGTACGGCCCCCAGCACAGTTTTCGAGGTTCAAATTTTGAAAAAAAAATATATATATATATTTAAAAATCAAAAGCAATGCAGTTTTTTTCTCTCAAGTTCAAAATGCACCTCTGCCCATCCACCCCTGAGCGGCACTTGAGCTTTGCCAACCCGTCCCGCAGCCCCCCCGCGCAGTCCCCTCTCCAAATCTCAGCCCCCTGCGCCTGTAAAGTAGGACATATGGGCACCAAGCGCCCAGCTTAGGCCCTCACCGAGCTTCCTCCCCCGCCCCGGTAGATGGGTGACCGGGGGCTCCGCCGCCACCCCTGCACTTTATCTCCCCTGGTAGCCTAGCTAACCAAGGGCTTTTCTTTTTAGCCCCGAGGGCTGCAAATGGCCAAATCGGACTTTTTTAGAGCACTTTCATGGAAATAGGCGTATCTTGGGCATACGATGTCCTTTTTTCACAAACGAGATATCATCAGAAAGCTGTTTTGACACTCTACACAATGGTGCAGGTGTGATTTTCTGGTTTTTCATTTTTTGATGTCTTTTTTGGCCTCGAAAGTTAGATGTTGTTGTTTTCACTCTGGGAGATGTATCTTTTGACTCGCTTATCCATTTTTTGCGATTTTCATGGCGTTGGAAATCTGGTTTCGGCCTCTATGTAGATCTTTGGTTATTTATAGAATATTTGTACCTTATTTTATGCATGCATTCATTTTTGTTTTGTGCACTAGGTTTGCATTTCCACTTATGTTTATGTAGTTTTGCATTCTCTCCTTCTGCAATCATTGGGTATTGTAATAATGAACTGATATAAAGTTCCATTAAGGGGGGGTTCTTGCATCCATTCTTCATATTGGTGACAACTCGCATGAGTTTTTCTGGTTTCCTATTGTTTCCTTTAGCTTCTTTCTTGCTTAGCTAGACACATCATTGGTTTTCTTCGGTTCACACTTCACATTGGGAGTTTATGGTTCTTGATCCACATTGGTTTAGATCTTTCTCAGTTTGAAGGCCATGTTTTTATGGTTAATGTTCTAGAATCTTGATGGTACTCATCTTATGGATAGTTTTAGTTTCAGTTTGGCATTGGCTTCGAGAGACACAACTTCTAGATTTTGTCATCATTATGGGCTTCATTCATCCTTTCATCTACTGTTGCTTCCAGGGTTGATCCAGTATGTGAGTTTCTAGTGTTCCTTGGCATTGGGTCTCTGTTGCATTTGTGATTCCATTATGGTATTTTGCAAATAGAAGTATCTTTCCTTGCTTGCCAGATTTGGGGTTCTAGTGTTGCTTCATTAGAGTTCTTCCAGTGATTCCTTGTAGTAGTTCATCTCATTGAGGGGGGGTTTTTCCCACTGGGTTTTCTCTCTCTTTGCATTTGTACATGGGTACCTAATCATGCCTTTGTTGTTGGGACCCATCTCACATCATTTGCATAATAATCCACTTCTCCCTAAGTTACACTTATGGGGGGGTGTTGGTGTAATTAATATTTAATTACACTTTTGCATAAGTTTACTTGGGCATATTTAATTCCTAAGTTATAGGTTTTATCCTTATCTTGTTGAGCTATCTTGTTGCTCAAGATAAGATTAGGTTTATGCATCTTTTCTTTTATAAAGAAAATTATCTCTTGTAATTATTGTACTTTGAATATATCAATTTGCACATCTTTTGAAAATCTATGCTTTTTCTATTTTTCTCTTATGTGGAAGGTGATTTCCTAGTTTGCATTTCAGATCTTGGTTTCTAACAATTACCTTGTTACCAAAAAATGTCTCCTTTCCATCAACTTCCACCACATATGAACTGAATTCAATCTCTTCACATTCATATTGGTCAATGCAATGCAGGAACTTCTGGATGTCATTATCATCCTCAAACACTTTCCAATTACAAATGTTGTTAGGTACTATAGGCCTTGTTTGTACCTCAATTCTTTAGATACCATCAAAAGTCACATCATCTAGTTTGACTATAATATTAGCCAGTAAATTTGCTTGGACATTCTATCCTCTCTATCCAATCTATTCCAAAAGCATCAAATGCCTCAATAGTATCCTAGACCTCATTTCTATATTGTCTCAACCTTTTGTCCTTAGTGACAAATCTAGACCTAACTTGGGAAACTGTTAACTAAAAATCCCCAAATACTCTTAGCAATTTTATCCCATGTTTGGAAGCTAGCTTTAGACCAAGTGGTAAATCTTCATACTTGACAACATTATTCATACATGCAAACTATAGAATAAAGGAGTACTTGAAATTCTTACCTTGCAGAGATATAAGGATGACCTTAACACATGAGCCTTCTTTTAAACAAGCCCCATCAAAATAAAGAGTCCATAGAGCATCTTCCTATGGTGTTTGCAAGACCTTTCTAACAATTGGTGCAGGCTTAGTTTCTTCTTCCTCTTGCTTCAACTCCTCCACATGAAAGGTGTCAATACCAGTGTCCAAAAAATTTATTATTGGAGGATATTCTATATGCTCTATCATATGCCAAAATATTGATTCTCTAGAACTTTTGGCATCCTTCTAATCAATTGAGAATGTAGCAAAGGATAGGTCACATTTCATACTTCCTCCCATAACAACACACCATTGTTTTGATAGCAACATTCCATAAGTTGGTTAAATATCCACCACTATTACACTCATGATTATCTCTTTTTCAAGAAATGCAACCAGCTTATATGGGACCTTATGAATTACCCCAATTAAAGGGACCTCTCTAGAATCCATAGCATAGCACTTTCCATAGGTGCTATCAACCTTCAAGCCTGTTTCTTCCATTATCTTGACTGGCATAACATTATTTGAAGCACTACAATCTATCATACAGTTCCTAAGTAGTTTCCCATCAATGATAAATCTCCGAAAGAAAGGATTGACCAAATTAGGATTTGTAGTAATGGTGGTTCCTAAATAGATCTCAGGTTTCTCATTAATTATTGCACCTACCTCAATATTATTTTCTTGATTCTTACTTGTTTTGGGTGCATCAGCCTCTAATTTATGTTTTCTACCCCATGCACTGTTATTAATAATAGCCATTATTTTCTTCTTATGGTCATCGATCCTCATCATCTCAAGAAATGGGATTTGAAACAAGACCTAAAACATATCAATGGGAGAATAACTTGGCACCTCTAGAAGTATTATTTCCTAGGGGACTACCTTATCAACTTTTTTATAAAAAATTTCAATACTAGGCTTCAACTCTTTGGCCTTTCGATCTTGATGTGTAACTGTAGCAGTAACCTTTTCTTTTCTACCTTTCTTAGCCTAGATTTTCATTTCTTTAGCTTCTTTAGGATTGGTCTCTTCCTTCTTGCTCTCTATCTTGACTCCTTTATTGTTCGCATTGTTCTATTTAATGAATAAGCCTCCAAGATGGCCATGATTGCCACTCACCACCCTATTCCTCAAGTGGATATCACTTCTTTCTTGATCTCTAGCAGCCAATGCAATTGTATATTTCTCTATTTCCTCATTCAAAGGTCTTCTCAGGGAAACACTAGATGCCTCAAGATTATAACCAGTGTATTCATCTTCTCTTTCCTCATCTTAGAATACTTGTTGATGGTGCAAAACTACTTCATGTCTTTGTACATTCAGATCATTTGTGTTAGCATCATCACTAGAAGAATAATCACTACATTCCAGGTCTAACCTAGTCATGAATAAATTTGTAGTGTCATCTAGGTTATGTGGAGAATCAGGTTCCTTTTGATCATCTTGAGTTTCTTCCATGGATCTCACAACTGCACATTGTTGTGATGAGTGAGGAATCTCACACACTCCACACCATGGTAGGTCTTCAACAATATTTGTTGTATTCTTATGTAAAGGGTCAAGTGTAGCCTAAAAGTTCTTATAATTATTTTGAACTGGCTTCCCATTATGCCAACTTGTATGGTAAGGATAATCTTGAAGTCTTGGGGGCCTCTCGTTCATCTCAAACTAAGGTTTGTCATTCTTTGCTTCTTTCAGCAAAAAATTTAGGACTTGATCCAACTTTTCATCTAGAGCTATAGCTTTAACTACTTTCTTAGTTTGAGAGTTCTTAGAAGGCCTAGGGTCATCCCTTCTACTAACTTTACTAGATTCCCTTTGATTATTTTCAATGTTTATTACCATCTTGTAGGCTTCCCTCAGAGACTGTGGATTCTTGTCTCTAAGAAAATAATACATCTTAGAGTCATATGAATTATAATACACCACCAAACATGGTCTTTCATTGGGCCTTAGGGATCCAGGCACTTTATACATTGCCCTCTAGAACCTTACATTGAACTTAGTAGCCATTTCATTGTGCCCTTTTGTGATATTATTGAAATCATTCAACCTAAATTGTGGATTGGTTCGATCTCTGTATTTCTCTCTAAAGATTAGAAAAAATGAATCCTTAGAGTCAATGCTTGCATCTGGAAAGCTTCTATACCAATCCCTTGCATCTTCTATTAGGGATTGCATAAAATATTTCATAGCCACATCCTCATCCCACAATTCAAAGTCTTCTACAAAACTCTGAAAGGCCTTTAAGTGGTCTTCACCACTAAAAGGATTTTTTCCAATAAACTTGGGCACATGTTTCCAGGAATTATCTAGCACTGGATTGGGGTATCCTAGGATATTTTCAAAACATAACTGCCTATACCTATCAGTATGCAACAATCTTCTCCCAGCAGGCCCTTCTTCCTCATCTTGGTTATCATTATCTCTCCTTCTATCACCATTGTGTCCAGACCTTCTATGTTGGGAGTCATGTTGATCATTGAAATGAATTATTCCATCTTTATCTTCAGGTTGTGAGGAGGAACTAGAGGGGTTATGAGTAGATGAAGTTTTTTCATTCGTGTGAGGATTTGAAAAGGATGTGTGAACTTGAAAGCTCTAGGTCTTAGGTATAGGATCCTTCAATGTAGATTCTAAGAAGTTGAGCTTCCTTTTCATCTTTTTTTTTACAACAAGTAATTCCATCTCCTGCATCTTCCTATCCAATTCCTCATTCTATTTCATCAATTTTTTGGAAAAGGGGATATAAGCATCTTGCAATGTATCTTTCTTGGAATTACCCCCCTCATCAATTTTTACCCCTTCATTTTCCTTTTTCTCTCCCATAGGTCATTTCCCTTTATCAACATCACAAGATTCATGCTTTGTATTTTTGGGAGGGGGAGTAGATGGGATATAATTATTTTCAACTCTATTATTTTGTGGATCTATATTAGTATTGTTAGCTGTGGAATTTACATGGATTTTTCCTACAGTCTCATGCACAACTGGGTCATTCACTTGATTAGCTTCAGCTTCCAATAATTCTAAAGCCTCCATCTCCTCAAAATTCCTCCTCAACATATCGCTATGTATCATAACATCCCTAATTCTCTTCTCCTTCTTTGCATCCCTCTTCTTTCTATTTTCATGTCACTTAGAAGCTCTTTGATTGATCAAATGCATATCATTCAACACTTCTTCATCTAGTAAGGTAGAATCTCTATCAGAAACTACTATAGTCTCAAATAATTGACATTCTAATGTTTTCTTTATGTTGGTTTTGTTTATTATACAATATATGATGTTTTGTGGTATTTTGAACCTAATTCACTAACTCATTTGACTGCAAAATATGATGAAAGATGTATAATTAGATGTATTGTTGGGTACCTATGTATTTAATGTGAAAATTTCAATTTTATTAAAAATTTATGTTCCACGTTTTTCAAAATTGTGACACTCCATGATTCTTGTTGCTATTTTCACATACACTTAAATTCAACCATCCCCTTCCATCAATTTGTGGGCTGATGGGTATATGGTTAGCATTTGTCGGGGTTCCGATGAATGCTTTTTAATAAATAAAAGTGAGTTTGACAATTTATCTATACTTGTGACAATTTTTTGCTATACTTGTGAATTTTCTATACTTGTGACAGTTTGTGGAGGTTCTAGGCCAAATTTTTTTGGTGCAAAATATCAGAATTATTAGATTTTGTTACCTTTCTATGATTAAAAATTATTAGAGTGTGAGTTTGATATTTTTTGAAGATCTAAATATTCAATCTTGGTAAAGAAAAATCATGTCAGATAATATTAGTTTAGAACAAAATGAAGAGACACTTGCTAGATTGTGGGCTATATTGAAAAGAAAAGGTGATGGGAAATTTTATTGTCCTTGCAATAATTGCAAGGGCTTAAAGACGAAAAGAATTTTAGTCACAATAGTTGAGAAACATTGTAGGTAGCATGGTCACATTGAAGGGGGGCATGGTTATCATCCATTGGTAAGTTGTTCATTATGTCTCTTTATATTGACTGAATTTGTAAATGTTTATATCATTTTAACATTTTATATATACATATATATATAAAATCACTTGATCATGATCATGGTTTATTTGTGTCGATCATTATTATAAAGGTGGGACACCCTAGGGCACATGATATGGATTATCATAGCCCAAAGAATGTGGTTTTGAAAGCGGAGGAACATGGATTTGTGAATATCAAAGATGAAGTTAATAATCCTATAGAAGAAGATGATCATGTGCCAAAAACATAGTTGAAGATGGGTACAAATACATTGATCCAAGACACATTTAGTGGTGCAATTGATCATGATGATCGAGATGACTTTGATGATGTTCATGATTTACCTGTACTTGAGAAGGCATACCAGCCCCTTTATGAAGGCTCCCAAACAACTCTTCTCTCTCCTATATTGTTGTTGGTGAACTTGAAGGTTATGAATGTTTTATCCATAATAGCAATCTCACAGATGTTAAGGTATGTCATTTATGTCATCTTTTTTCATCTATTTTTGTTATTAGTTCATCACTGGTAAATAAAGGATGAAATATGTACCATTAATATTCTTGATATTAATAAATTTTATTTTTTTTGTAGATTGACAGGTGAATTTTTGTTACCACCATCAAATATTTTACCTCACTCATACTGAGATTTATCTGCCATTATGAAAGATATTGGAATGGAGTATCAAGCAATAGATGCATGTCCCAATGATCATATTATATATCATAAACAACATGAATTTGTAATAGAATGCCCAAAATGTCATATCAGTAGATATCGGACATATCAACTAACAAAAAAGGTGCCTCACAAGATTCTTCATTATATTCCAATTATTCCACATATGCAATGATTATTTAGGTGCAAAAGCTTAGTGTAATTTATGGATTACCATGTATGGAATAGAAATGGAGATGAAATTCTTTGAATGCCTGCAGATGGTTCTTCATTTAGGGAAATGGAGGAAAAATGGCCACACTTTAAAGAAGAACCTCGTAATTTCAGGCTTTCATTGGCAGCATATGGTGTCAATCCATTTGGAGAGCTGAGATCTATTTACTCGGTGTGGCCTATTTTTGTTATCAACAATAACATTCCTCCATAGATTCCAATAAAGAGGGAGCACATAATGTTGGAAATGATTGTTCCGGGTATTTGTTTACATCAATTTTTTTTAACATAGTAGCATCTCATTTGTCTTATTTGTCGCATAATGACATATTTTTTTCATTTAATAGTCGTGTACATTAATTTATATATATTGTAGAAAAATGGTTATAATAATTATGTAATGCTTATGTTCATTCAACTATGTAAGTACCAACTAAAAGATATGAATGTATATATCGAGGGGCAGCTTATCGATGAGTTACTAAAGTTATGGAATAGCATCGCTATGTATGACGTCTCTAGACCAATAGGACAAAGACAATTTCAATTCCATGCAATGCTTGTATGGATAATTCATGATGCCCCAGGGCTAACACATTTTTATGGTATGTTATAGCGTTTGAATACACTTTAGCGATTATTTAATTTTGCTGGAAGTAGATATCATTACCATGTTTTTTTTAAATAATCTATTCATTATATATAATTATAAAAATTGACATATTTAAATCCAATTATATATGATGCTTGCAAGTCTTCAACCGGAGGAAGATTTATTTTGTCTAGGAGAGATGAAATCTCATGGTTCAACAAGTTTAAGTGAGTGTTTGATGGAGTACCATTGCTCCTCATAGAAATAATTAGTATGAAACTACTAAAAACATCTTTTCAATGGAAGAAGAGACTACATCGAAACCACGAAGAATGACACCTCACCTAGAAGTTGGAATATAATAGTAATTAATTGTTAAGGTTATACATAAGATAAAATTGTTTATCTATCATATATGATATGTTTGGAATTTATATATTATTTTTATATTGTGTTTTGTTTAATCTGTGTTATAATTGACAATGATTGTTGTTGTTAATTGTTTAACTTATATGCTTCCTTGAAGATGCGTCAAGGCATTAATGGTTGGCTTCCATAGGGACTGAAAAGTTATTCTAGACAATTTAGTAGGTTTCCCTACTATGAGTAGCTACAAATTGTGCATTTGTTTGATACAATGCATATCAGAAGGAATATAATAGAAACGTTATGGAAAATATTGAATGGAGGGCATGACAAAGAAAAAAATGTCAAAATTTGTAGTGACATTCAGGAAGCCAATCATGCAATAAAAAATGCCATTCAATTAAATAGCGATGGAGACAAAATTAATATAAGTGCCCTTCTGGTTATTAACGGAGCAGCAAAGCAATGCTATAAAAGAAGTCGTATGAAAAATTTGATTTGCCATAGGATTTTTTGTGAACATAAACAATATCATAACAAAAAAAGGTGAATTTGGGTTGGGGATGAAAATGCATGATTGGCATACCTTCATTAAGGTAATTATTCTAGTATATTTTACATATATTTGTCTATTGTATGTACTTTTCAGTGTACTATGTTTACTAGTTTTGGAAAAATAATGAAAAGATCATTTTATGATTGTTCTAATATGTTCTACCTCTATCTCTCCTAGACAACCTCGACAATAATGTCAAGAAAGCTATATATGATCTTGGAAAATACATGAGGTAAGTAGTGATATTTGTTCAATTCATTATATAGATCTTATATTTTCCATTTTATTTACTTGTTATGTAATATATTGTATATTTTTGTTAAATCTTGTTAATATATTTGTGCCTTGAATCACTTGTAGATGGTTTTCATCTAAAGAAATCCATAAAGAAGATATACATTATTGGAAGAGAAAAATTCCTCGTCTAATGTGTGATGCAAATTTGTCTACCTTTGACATTTTTCAATGCACAAGAACACTACCTCATACACCAAGTTGAGGAGATTCAATTGTGTGGCCCTGTACGTACAAGGTCAATGTGGATGGTTGAGAGGCACTTGAAATTTTTGAAGGCTTTGGTAAGACAAAGAGCACATCCTAAGGGTTCTATGGTGGAGGGATATATGGTATACCAGACCACAGTGTACATTACTGAATATCTTCCTAAGTTCACAGCAAAGATCCATGTAGATCGCAGTTGGGATCCCAACTCCATTAAAAAATTTGAAGGGGAGTACCAGATGGGGAATGGTAGATTGAGGAAAGTGAGAGGTAGTTATAAGATGATCATGGAGATTAATTAGAATATATTTTACATTTCCTTCAATTGATTGAAAAGAAACAACAAAGAACTAGTCCAAATGAAAGAATTTTCCACACACAAATAGAAAAGTACTAGTATTGTATTACTCCAGAAAATAAGTCTTTCACTGCTAGTGCCTTATTTTATCCACTATGTCATCACAAAGTCTTACTTTGATTATTCCCTTGTTGGTGTAACTTGAGATATGTTCTCCCGACTAAATTTTATTGATGTAAGATGTGTCATCGATTGGTCCATTTTCTATTGTTATGATATCAATGTGTTCCTCCAATAAAATATATCAGTGTACCCCAAGCTGAAATCCTAAGTGAGTCTATCTTTTACTTTCTTGAATAACCCATCGGTAGAATAAAAATAACATGTCCTTGATACGAGCCTTTTATCTTCATTGGAGTAGTATATGAGATCCAAATTGTCACTTGTTAGGCTTCCAGTGGCCGGTGATGAGTATTTTATCAGGGAAACTTTCATGAGTTATGCCGATATTCATTTCCTATGGTGCTACACTCTCTATTTGCTCCTTTTTAATCAAAATATACACCTCAATTTCTTCTATCGATTGGGATGAATGCAATGTGCCTATGTTGATATTGTGCAATGTACTTCCTTGTTCACATTGTTAGCTCTCAAAAATTTAGGTAAAAATACCTCAAGAGGTTGCCAAACTCTTGGTACATTTTGGGGTAACATACAAGGATAAATAGTTTTAGGCCTTATTCTCTTCAGGTGTTTCCAAAGCTAGGTGGGTCTACCTATGTGAATGAAGCATACTTGAACTATGTGATTCCTCCTACAACACTCTATTCACAATGGAAATTTGAAAGTGAATAGATGTACTACTAATCTAGCATAAATTGTAAAAGTAGTATCAAAGAAATATGTTTAGTTAATAGATGTAAAATGTTTAAAATGGAATAAAACTAAGTGATGAAATGTGAAGACCAATGCTTTGTTGGGTATATGGATTCAAGTAGAAATCAAAGACAAGTGACTTATGATTGGCAATAATTCAAACTATTTGGCACTTCTATGTTTATAACTTGCATAAATAGGTAGGGATGCAATTATCAGATTCTTCTTTAATAATCCAAAATAATATTCCTAATTTGTTGTGAATAATCAAGAGGAATTTATTCTTTACTTGAAAGACCCAATTAGTTATGCCAAACCGATACAACAAATGTGCACTGATAAATTGAAAATATGCTTGATATATCAATTTAAACAATAGAGTAATATTGAATATGGAGACAATTTGGCAATATCTTCAATTAACTTAACAAAAAATTGATACCAACATAGAGCCACTAAATCAGATATTTTCCATTAACTTCATCAAAAAATTTACACATGCATCTTGGTCCTTTATGATGCAAACATTATATCAATCACTATTCTCCTACTTCTTCTATCTACTCCTATCTTAATAAATTTTTCTTGGTCCTAGTCTCTCTTATTTATAGGAGAAGCAACAAGCTTCAGACTAAAAGACATGACTTTTGATAACAAAACTTAACTAACATGTAAACTATAACTGAAACAATTAACAACTAACACATGACAATTTTTTTAATCTCTGAGTAAAAGCCCAAGTCACCAAAGACCTATGCAAAGCTTTTACTTTATGATAATCATCATTGATAGTGATTAATCTTCATCTGAATTGAGGTATTTCTCCTGCTACTTACTTATGGTTAAATAATTTGGCCACTTGTATTCCTATGTAGTAGTGAAGTTTGATAGGTGGCTTTTCCATTTGCTATCGAGCAAGTTTCTGGCATCTACAACAAACTTTGTATAAGCATTATCCAATGCAATAATTCCATCAAGCAAAGTATGAAATTTTTCCAGATTGATATTACCATCACCTTGTATATGTGTCAAACATTG